>BGPR01006682.1:44422-77864 GCA_013235015.1 Araneus ventricosus | reverse complement strand
ATGATACACTCTTCGAGCTTCGCTAGTGGTGATATGATTCCTACATTTGAATTCCAATATTTTTCCCTCTTTAATGTAAGTCGGGCATGAAGTCGATTTAGCATTATGAGGTCCTTTACAATTGATGCATTTTTCGGGTCCTTGACAAGGCCCAACATGCTCTTCACCGCAAAGAAAACAAACATTTGTTCTATCACAGATTCGAGAAGCGTGCGCAAAAGAATAACATTTTGTGCACTGGCGAGGACGGTCTATAAAGTGTTGGATTTTTTGATTAATAAACCAGATTTTAATTTCATCAGGGATAGTTGTGCCAAGGACTGTAATCAGTACTGGAGACATATCTTTCACTGAATTTTGTTTCAAAAATCTTCGCATTTCAATAACGTCCATATCATTTTTCTCTTGAATTTCTTTTGCCAATTCTTCCAAGGGAGTATTAACCGGTATGTCAAAAATCAAAAATCTGGAACAAATATTTTCCCATATAACGTCTGTACTGATGTCTGTTTCCATGAATGTAGTTAAGGAGAGGAGTTGGACAGCACAAAGCGGATCCTTAGTTGTGAACAATATTTTCCCCTGTCTAGTAAATTTCATATTGTCAATGTTGTCATGTCTGTTAACTACTTGCTTGATAAACGCTTGAACCAGAAATGGGTTCGAATGGGGTAGTTTCTTATTTTTATCCGCATTTGAAACTATAACATTTATCTCGTTATACTGTTTTTGTCCAGCACGTAGAACAAGTTCATTAGGAGTTTTCCTACTTTTGAAGTAAATATTGTTCATAACTGTACCCAAAGTCTGTGGTTTAACGCTACTCATATTTAATGCAGCATCACTGTTCGAAATCTCAAAATTCGAGTGCGTTTTGCCAAGAGGAAAAAACAAAAAAAAACAATTGACAGATTAACTTACCTGTCTGCAACAAAATGGAAAAAGGGAAACAAAAAGCACCTTACGTTAGGAGACACAACACTACGCAAAACAAAAAAGTATGCGAGAAACCTTCAAAACGAAATTTTTCGAAATTTCCCACCTCAACACACACCCAATGTTGCGGACCGGCAAAAACCTTCTGCCCAAATGAACGTGCTTCGTTCGTAAATAAATGATGAGATAATGATGCCAAAAATGAGAAGAAGAATCTTGATGAAAATTTTACATGATTCTGAGTTATGACTGTTATTCTATACTAATATTAGCAGGGAGAGTCACTTTTCCTGCACAACGGGAAAGTGACGTCTCCCAACCAACCAAGTACCAGAATAGACCCCAAAACGGGAAAAGTGACGTCTCCCAACTCAACCGGGGGTACCAGAATAGACCCCAAAGAGTGATTTCTCTGTGACTTAAACTATGTTTATTATAAAATTATTTCTCATTAGTATAACGTAATTCTTATTTGTTCCAGTACTAACTTATAGAGAATGATTAGAATTATTATTAAAATAATTTATTATGGGACCTTTCATGAGCTTCATTTTAAAAGTAATAAAAAGATTAGTGAACATACTTAACTGTGACCGAAGTATTTTGTTTATTTACACCTGTTGGGTTCTCTCCGTTTTAATTTGCTTTTCGTGTCCGAAGTATTTCCTAATAAATAATACCTGTCCAATGTTCGTGGTAAATGGCAACCTCACCGTGGCAAAATTCATAAATTTCGAAACAATTTGGTTTCTTCATTATTTATTTCAGTTCCGGTATCTTATTTCCTATAAACAAAAGAACCGAAACAATGCGTGAATTGGAATAAATGTGTTTTTTCTTAAATTATTATTACTATTTTGTTGCGTGATGTTAAGAATATAGCGTGGAACTTAGCGTAAAAGATTAAATATTTTTGAGGCATATTTTTTTATACGAACAAGGTAAAATTTGCTTTAATATCTGTATTTTTTAAAATGTATGTAAGATTTAGAAAAATTTTTCTCCCGTAAAATTAGAAAATATTTGTTAATTACTTGTAAATTGTCGATTTCATTGTTTGTAATGCCGAGGATTTGAAAAAGGCCTTTTTTTTTTAGAAATTAGTTAAAAACTGGAAAATTTGTTTACATTTGACATTTTTCAAATATACTGATTAAATAACTGTCTTGTTTTTTTAAATCAATTTCGAATTGAAAGAACCCTTATAAAATGTTATAATGTCAAGTTGTCTTGTGCATATCTTATAAGTGAGATTCTCTCTTATTTTCTACTATTATGTGAGTCATTTTCAGAAAAATTATTTTCAAATACTCCATGTATATTACAAAATTTTATAATTACCTGTAAATTAAAATTAATAGAATTTTTCTTTTTAAAATTTTAAGTCAGAATGGTCTATAAAATACGCCCATCTAATTGTACATTTATATTATGTTTTACATTTGCATTTTGCTATTATTAATTTTGCCTTATCTTCAATTATGATACTGCTTATTATAACTTGAAATGAAGCCAATAAGTTAGTCTTCCTGATGCATTTTTGTCTTAACATCATCAACCGATTATTTTTAATGTGCCATGGCTTTTGTGCAATTTTGAAAATTATATCATTAATGATGTCACAGAGAGCCTTTTAAATACAGTTTTATAGAAGAAAACATGATGAGTTTATTTAAATTATCATTAAACTGTTTCTGTTAGAGATCAAAATACTATGAACTACATCTTTATTTCTTATAAATCTGGTATTGAAACTCTCTAAAATTATGCCTTATCTTGTTAATTTATTTTTTGTCTTATTGTAAAATTCTGCTAATTTATTGTTATTTTTAATAGAATTTGAAATAATTTTTTTATGATTTAAAATAACTTTCATGATATAAATTAGTTAAAAATTAATTTAATGGCATAGTAATAGTATAAAGTAAATATTAAATATATTTTATAATTACCTTACCTTTAAATGCCAAAAATATCTCTGCCATAGGGATTTGTATAAAATACAATAGGTATATTGTTCTGATATCTTCAATGCATTTTCATATCTTCAGATATTCTGATAATGCTTTAATTTTTTTTAAAAAAATGCAATGGCAAATGAAAACAATTGTAGTACTGATTTATTTTTTCTTATCCTTATTTTGTGTGTACATTATTTTCTGATAATTTTTTTTGTATATATATTATATACATATCCTCATCTAAAAGGTTCTAAAAAGATATTAGATAGCAATGCTTTTAATGCAAAGGGTAGAAAAAATAATACATTTAAGCTGTAGCCATTAAATTTTGCAAAGGATGGCTCATACAGTTGTTAGAAATGGATTTCAATTTTCTGACTGAAAAACATATATTTTATTTCTTAAACTGCTGCAATTGTGATCTTCAAAACATGTATCAAAGTTATTAGGAAATTTCATTTTTAGTTTAATAAATCAGCATATCATTATGTTAATAATCAATTTAATTGCAAAAAAATTTTTATTGCAAAATTCTGTCCTTCATTAGATTTTTCAAAGTTTGACTCCATGTAACACATGAAAATATTAAATTAAAGCTTTAAGGTAAATGCTCCAGTAGTGGGCCACTTAAGGGTATTTCCTCAATTATCATCTAAACTTTTGAGAAGTTTCACTAACTGTATTTTTTTTATGGTTGTTCAAACTTTTATCTAAAATAATAATCACCTGAAATATCAAAATAATTGTAATATAATTTTTAAAAAATTAAAAACTTAGATCACTCCTATGCACCAGAAGTGGGCATAGCAAACTTTTGATGTACCAGTAGTGGGCATACCAAAAGTGGGCCACCCATATTTGTCAATTGTGCCAAAGAAAAAAGAATAAAATCATTATATATAGTAATAATAACAATACATTAACATTATACACTATAAATAATGCAATAAAAATGGCTTGATATAGGTGAAATCTTTTATTTATAGATTCTAGTCACATGAGATTTACATTTTTTTCTCTAACAGCCAATTTTTTATTAAAGGTATATGCTAATTATCGATCTTTCATTTTAAGTTCTGTTTGAGGCATTATGGATATTAAATCTTAATATTTTATGTTGAATAAATCTATTTTTCTTTTATCACCTTCCCTCTACAGCCAGAAAAGAGTGCTTTTAAATGGTGATGGAATATTTTTTGATGGTCCAGCAATGCGATAGTTATTATTGTCTGCCTCGTTACAGAGCCCAATTAATTCTTGAATATCAGTCTTTTCTTCAAGTGTAGTATAAAATATTTATTATTTAAGTAATTGGTCAGAATGTTCCATTAGTGTACCATTAATGTATCAGAAGTGGGCCATGTGGCCCACTACTGGTTTTGATAAAAATAAAGCAAATCTAATTAAATAAAAAGACTTTACAAGATATAACCTTCTTATTAAACATCACCAAAACAGATTATTTGAGAGAAAGCATGTGCTCCAGTACTGGCCTCCCTAGGCCCACTACTGGAGCATTTAGTAAAACATTGATCCAAAAGTGGGCCACCCTTCACTATCCATAAATTATCAATATTATTTAATTTAAAGATAGTTTATAATACATTCATTATATAATCAAATAATATCAATAACAATTCATTTTAAAAACAAATAGAATGTATGCTAAAAAATAGTTGAATGAAGAGTTACCTCTTAAGAATGAGCTAAAAATGCTTCTCTCAGAGACCGGCTTCAACAACAAACTTTCTAGCTCCTAACTAAACAGGAAATAAAGGCTGTGCCTTTGGTATTTAATTAATAAGGGTTTCAACCTACCAGAGGCAGATCTCTTATTTCATTAGAATGTTGGAATTTCTTGTTTTTCAACTTAAAAATTCAAGTGGCCCACTACTGGTACGTGGCCCACTACTGGAGCACTTACCTTAATATTTTTTAAAGAAAAAGAAGGAATTGCAGATATTGTTGATTTATAAAAACAAACTTGGTAGCTTATTTTGGTTTTCCTTTTGATTACAGCATGTGATACTTTACAAATAGTTCTCTCTCCCATTAATAGAAGCCTTTCAGTAGTCTGCTGATGAATTGCTTTTCATGATTATGTTACTTTTGCTTGTCCATTTTTCCTCTTCATGATATATTTTAGCTATACATAATTTTAAAAGCAATTATTTAAATTTGATTTTATTAATTTTAGGAACAAAAATGGCATCTTGTACTTACAATTGCTTGATGAATGTAATTAATATTGGGAACAGTATTATAGGAGTTAGTATTTTAGCAATGCCGTATTGTTTTAGGAAGGTAAGTGTCAATGTTTTTCTCCCTTCCTAATTCAAAATTAAAAACTGTAGAAATAATAAATTTAGATGACCTTGTAGTACTAGTTGTATATTTCTGATTTATATGACTGTGAATGCTGTATCTTTCAGCTTTATATAATATATTGATCATTATTGAACAGAATCATTACAGGAGCCTTAAAGTTTAAATTATCATGCTAACAATCTTATTCAAACAAACAAGAAAAAGGTGAAAGCTGCTGAAATTGTTGTAAATAAAAATTTATTAGAAATTTTGATCAGTACAACCAATTGATCCTTACTCTGTGATCACTATAAACGGCAATTACTGCAGCGTGAGAATTCAACTTATATTATTCTAATCCTCTTTGATTGTACTATTTTTTTATTACTAATCTATATATGTAAAACGCTAAGGCGGAAAAGGACGTAGCAGAAAAAGGGGGTTAAGTTCTCTTTTGTCAATGGCAATGTCTGTTACCAAACGAAACCGAAAGCCTACACCATGTTAGGCATAACTTCATAGGAATAGCCTGTTATTATATTCGTTGTAGTGTAAAATAACTTTCTCGCAAAAAATGAGTTTCAGACGTAGAGTACAATATAATGAAACTTTGGATAAAATTATTCGAAAGAGATCAGTTAGAAATGGAGGAGATGGCTTATGAGTGCCAGAGAACGTTCAGGTCAAAGTCAAAATAGTTTAAGTCAGCGACTTGGGTTTTTCTCAAAAAAAAAGTTTAAATCGAAAACTTGCAAATAAATTTTATCAAACCTTTCCCGCAATCTAAAATTCAGCAATCTTTAAAATTCCGAACTACGATATAAATGACAGTTGAAATAGGAAAAACCCTGTGTCACCTTCCAGCCGTGTGTTCAGATAGTACAGTTGTCAAAGCAATGAGCTTGAAATTCAATGTTCCAGGGTTCAGTCCGTGGCAGACAAGTTTTTTCTCTGAGTGTTTTCACTCGCCATTATTACCATCTTCTATCACCTTAATCAATTTATTTTTAATCCTAGAAAATTAAAAACTTCCAATAAATCTTTACACATTTTTCTTAAATATACCTAAGCACTTTTTTCCTCAATCCTCTTGGCTGTATGACTAATATTTTGGATAGTTTACGTTTCAGATAATATTTTCGTAAAACTTATGGGAAAATAATTTTTTTACTAGATTTTATTCCTTTTTCCAAACATGGTATATTATCCGATAAATTTAAAATAACTCCTAATGTAAATTCCATCTCTCCAATTTACAAGTGTTCTAAATTAAGAAAAGAATAAAAACTCTTTTTAAAAACACTGTTTCATTAGTGTACTAAAAAGTATTTTTTTTATTTTAATTATTTTCTACATTTTAGTTTTTTATTTAGAATTCATTATTATAACTATAAATTTTTTTAACAATTTCTTCTTAAATTCGTAAGCAGATGGCGCCACTGGCATAAAATAAGTTAATCAGTTAACTGTAAAAAAATTCAAAATAATTTAAATAGTGTAGCGTCATCAAGAAAGCATGAATATACAAGTTAACACAATGGAAAATACCTGTAAATAACATTTTATCCGTTACTACTGTACCTGTAATTAACATTTCATTTGCCCGTGCAGTACAAAGAAATAACATTTTATTCAAACGCACAATTCCTGCAAATAACGTTCTATTCAATCGCACAGTGCCTACAAATAACGTTTTATTCGAATGCATCATACCTGCAAATAAGGTAGGTGAAGGTTCAGGACAAAAAATTTTATTCCTTTTTGATTAAGGTGAAATCATTAAAAGGAAATCAGCTTAAGAGTTTTATTTATTAATAATATTGTCTTTTTTTATGTTCATAGTGCTAAGATGTCACCTCACAATCTCTTTATAAATAATATTTAATCTAATTTGTTTTTAGAATTAATTTCTTCTTAAATCCATAAGCAGATGGCGCCACTGGCATAAAATAAGTTAATCGGTTAACTGGAAAAAAAAAATCTGAATTAAAATAGTGTAGTGTCATCAAGAAAACACGAATGTACAAGTTAACACAATGGAAAATACCTGTAAATAACATTTTATCTGT
Organism: Araneus ventricosus; assembly: GCA_013235015.1. Taxonomy (NCBI): domain Eukaryota; kingdom Metazoa; phylum Arthropoda; class Arachnida; order Araneae; family Araneidae; genus Araneus; species Araneus ventricosus. The sequence goes on along the minus strand of BGPR01006682.1, from coordinate 70,591 downwards.
TATTACTGTACCTGCAATTAACGTTTCATCTGCCCGTGCAGTACAAAGAAATAACGTTTTATTCAAACGCACAATTCCTGCAAATAACGTTGTATTCAATCGCACAGTGCCTACAAATAACGTTTTATTCAAACGCATCGTCCCTGCAAATAAGATAGGCGAAGGTTCATGGCCAAAAATTTTTATTCCTTCTTGATTAAGGTGAAATCATTAAAAGAAAATCAGCTTAAGAGTTTTATTTATTAATAATATTGTCTTTTTTTATGTTCATAGTACTAAGATGACACACCACAATCTCTTTATTAATAATATTAAATATAATTTGTTTTCAGAATAAATTTTTAGAATAATTATATTTGTTTTAATTTTGCAACTCTTATGTATTTGTTTATTTATGCACTTTCATAATTTTCTTTGAAAATTTTATTTGAAGAAAAATATCTTTTTCTGAGGCTAAAAAATTTTATTCTGTGCTGATTTAACTTAAAGCATCAGAAGCAAAATAAAGCCGATTCATAGGGGAGACTTGATCCCTAGGTCTAAAACCAGAGAAAAAATGCAATCAAGTGTCTGAAACTGGCAACATAATAAAGTGATTCCTTATCAGCAGATATGACAACAGAATTTCATTCAGCCACTTTTATTTTTGTTGTAAGAAAGAAATATCTGCTTTTTTACAGTCAAACTTCTTTTGGAGTAGGTAGTTTGTTTCTTTTTTTTTTTTGCTAAATATAACTAAATTACTTAAGTTTATTGTATAATATGCTAACATTCCTTACTGCTTAAATGTTGTTATTTAAATCCAATAGTTTCTTTCCTTTTGATTTAACAATTCTTTTTCCAACACATGCACATTAGGGACACATGATCTCCATTGTATGGGGAGACTTGATCCTGGGATCAAGTGTCCGCAAAGTTAAGTTAAATTAATGTTAAACAATTTTATTGGGGCCCCCCCCCACTGGCCATTGTGATTTTCAAGTTACATTTAGATAATATCCATATTAGTTAGAATATGGTTACCTTGATTTTGTATGGTTGACAAAGGTAGAAAGTTAATATGCTGCACATGATGGTTAGCAAGAACATGGTGACGGATTTGCGGAAAGAGAAAATTAGTCATTCCATAAGAAAAATTGAAAAGAAGATTACATCATCTGAATGTGAAATAAATTTTCTAAGAAAAAGAGGACTTTATTCCAACCAATTGATTTATCCAGAAAATGTTGACATTAGTGTTGTGGACAATGATGACTACCTGTCAAAAAAATACCTAAACCAGCCATGTTTGGTGGAACTCTTCGAACTGCAAGAATTTTAGCATTTATTTTTGATTTTTCAAGCTTTGACAATGTTATTTGATCATTAATTTCAGTAATAACAGTCATTCATATGGGAAACAGTGATTTTCAATATAGAATTTTCTAAATGTGTTTTTCTCCCTTTTTTACATGTTAGTCAACAATAAATTTGATTTCGACTACTTAATTTGAATCATTTCAATTCATTTGTTTCAAGGATCAAGTCTCCCTGCAATTGGGGAGACTTGATCCATCTTCTAATTGTTGGAAATCAATTTATCTTTATTTTAAAAATGGTTTTTCAAAAATAAAAAGAAATACTACAACGAAAAAGACAAATAAGCCTTTAATAATGACTGAAAACATTTTTTTAAAATTTTGTTTTTTCCAAAATTAAAAACTGAAAAAGGGATCAAGTCTCCCCTATATATATAATATACTAGCTGCGTGGCCCAGCGTTGCACGTGCTATCTCGAATGATAGGATATTCCCGGGCGGAGAGAAGTGATGTCATATGGATCCATATATTTTCATATGGCCCTCCTCTGTTTTTTCCAACAAAAATTGTCACTTACTTTTCCCAACAACGTTACGAAGTGAAACACCTTAATACAAAAAGGAAAGAAAACGATTTTTTTCCTCCGATATTAATAAATCCAAACACATAAGCTCTCTGAAAAAGAAATACCAGCTTCCGTTAAATAAATAAGTCAAAATGGAAGAACACCGTATATGAACCATTAGATTTTAAAAGGGGACTTCTGCAGACTCGAATGAAATTACTTTTTTTCATGTTTTCGATTTGATGAATGTAGTTGCATTGTTTGGTGTAAAACCTGAAATTCTGCCATCACTTAAGTTGTAGTAAATCATCAAACTTTCAGTATGATGTTAGAAGGGAACTTCTGTGCAGAAGAGGATCTTCAATTGACCCTCAAAAGGCCTAAAATTAATTTACATCACTATTTTTTTACTAATTTTTATTTTTAAATATGAATTTTACTTAAAAACAAACAAATCCCACACACCCTTTGCCTCCAACAACAGCAGCAGATCATCTAATTCCCAGAACTGAAATTATCCGGCATCACCAAAGTACCATTACTGGGGATTAAATTACTTTCTTCATTACAAACAAATTTCACATTTTGTTTTGTTTTATTAAAATTTAAATTTATTTGCAAATAAACGAATTTTGAATACAATTTGAGTTTAATTGATACTTATCCCTGATTTTTTTGAAAATCTGAATTTTACTTAAAAACCAGTAGCTTTTGAAATTTATATTTCTTTTGTAAATAAAGATACTTTCACTTTTATTTCAGTTTCATTGATTTGGATTCTTTTTTTAAAGAGTTTAAGTTTACTTTCAAATAAATTAATTTTGAATTTTATTTGTGTTTCCTTGATATTTTCTAGCTTCTAAATATTTTTTTTCCTTGATTTTTTTTTTTTTCTGTTGTGAACGAATAACTTTAAAATTCTATTTTATTTGCTCATTAGATGGCAGCACGTGACTGACCGATTTTGAGTATTGAAAAGAAAGAACCAGAAAATTATTTTATGATTTTTTTTCGTTGTTTATAATTTCAAAACACCAAGTTTGCTAATTAAGAAAAAAAACTCTTTTTATTCAAATTGAAACTAGGTTTCATTAAATAAATAAACAAAACTCTAGAGTCAAAGTTGTCAATAAACAAAAAAATGCAAGAACGTTGGATGACAAAGCTGTCGATAGGTGGCAGCATGGGGGAATCGATCAATATTAAGTTTTTAATTAATATCTTTTTAACTAATTACAATTTCGGAATTTAAATAGTCGAAATGGATTCCTTGGATTATTTTCCATCTTTTGGTACTTATGGCTAGTTTCAGGATTCAGTGGTTCATGAGAAGATAGAAGGACATACATACGTTTGTTGACGTTCAGCTTTTAATATATAAGATATATATATTGTAACGAAATTGTCTTGTGTGTGTATGTGAATGCAACCCAATAAGCAGGATTTAAAAAATAAAGCTCTTTATTTTACAAATATTCAAAGCAAAGAAACGTAGCACAAGTATTAACACAGCACTAGTAAAAATTCACAACAGAGACTACTAATAAATCTCAACACAGCACTCAAAGGTTTCTTGTTAGCTCACCAGCTTGCTTGCTGATCAAATTCCAACTGACTCTTCTTGGCTTGAGAGCTTGCCTTTATACTTTTCAACAGGAAGTGACTTCATTACGTAGGAGGTGACGTAATCTCTAGAAAGTTCGTGAAACTAGTAGAAATAGGTTGAAAGTTCGAGGTCCTTCTAGAAAATTCCCTTTGTTGCCAACTTTGCCGCCAAGTCGCCAAGATTAGCATCTCAGGGAAACGACTTTATAGCTTTGTAACAATATAAAGATTTTACAATAATTGTGCTAGGACACGCAGTGTCTTCACTGTAGTGAGCGAAGCGAGCATGGTTTGCGTAGCCAACCTGGGAGGATTGCAGGGGGTTGGCGAGCCCCCTAGTAATTTATATCGAAATTAACTGTATTTTTTTTTCTTTCAATAGTGTGGAATTTTGCTGAGTGTATTTCTTATATTCATCAGTGGACTTTTAACAAGGCTAGCTTGCTATTTACTTCTAAAATCAGCAATTATGGCTCGCAGGAGGAATTTTGAATTCTTAGGTATATTTATTTGTTTTTGTCACTTTTTTGCTTACTCATTTTTTCCTCCCAAACCTGAATATCATCTTTTTGCATATAAGATTTCTGTTTACAATTTTTGTAATATTCTGTTTATGTCTAATAAGTATCTGTATACTAATAGACTGGGATGCTAAGTTATTTTTTTTAAGATACTTTGGATGATTTTTTTCATTGAATCGATTTGATTTCCTTGATCATTAAATCATTGGTGATCACAAACATTTAATACTCTGAGTACAATTCTTTATATTTGGGAAAGATCTGCAAAAAGAGATGAAAATATTGCTTTCCACTCAGGGCTGGATTAAACCCTCTAGGGACCCTTAGGCAGTGCAAGTCTCGGGGCCCTCTTTTTCCCTCCCCAACTTACAAAACCAGATATTTTAGTGTTGATTTTAATTTAATCTCTATATAAGCATTAAAACTGCTTATATAGAGATTAAATTAAAATTGGTAATTTTGATGAGCTGAAATAGCAAAACATTTAATTGCAGATCACTTTCAAGAATGTTGATTTTAGTATATTGCGTATAAAAAATTAAAATTTAAAAGTAATCTTTTACAAAATTGTTTTCACACAATCTAAGTACTTTTTTAATTATAGGATATGAATTTTTTTTTAAAAAAAATTGGAAATCATCATATTTTTTAAATTTATAAACAAAATAATGTAAAACTTGCAAAGATAATTAATTAGGAATGTTTTCAGACTAATGTTCCAAAATTTTAATGATGTTTGATTTCAACTTGAATAAGTTCAAGTGCACACCTTTTATAATTAAATGAAAACACAAATTGAAATTATTCTGAAAGTAACACAAAACTAAAATAAAAAAAAATCTGGAGACCTCGGGGTCCCCTGAAGTTGCAGGGACCATAGGCAGTTGCCTATTTATTAATCCAGCCCTGTCTCCACTAAACAGTTGCTTGTACTTTCAAGCAGCAACTAATTTCTGAGAATTTTATTTTTGAAGCAATTCCTCTTACACAGGTAGTTTCCATAAAATTCAGGAAGCCAAGAGCTATTAAATGCATCAGTATCATATAAATGTTTCTAATTTTTTGACAAATTTTGTTCTGTGATTAAAGTGATTTTAATATGAAATAAAATCTGTATAATTTGCTTATAAAAACAATATTCTCATTTGCATAAGTCTATATAGCATTTTCATTCACCATGATAAGTATTGTTTGTAACTGACTGCTCAATGCAACCTGGTTAATGTTATTTCGACAGATGCTGTTTTCTATATATCTTATCTTTTATTATTTTAATTAAAATTTTCTTTTCCAAAATGCTAAAATGTTAAACTTGTTACTATTTTATATAGCTATATTTTACTCTTATCAATTGTATTTACCTCCAGAGTGTAAATAAGGATGCTTTTAAAATCATTTTGGGGGGAAGAGAGGGATGCCATTTTGTTTGTAAAGCCAGTTTCATACAGTAGAGGATTATGAATTTGTGATATAGTTCATGCAGCATAAAATCTCCCACCTCTTAATGCATGTTTATAAATATTTAATATCTCACACTCCTCAATAAAGGAATTTGACAGCAAAGATGATTTATAGGCAATTTTGGGGGGTATTGGAAATAAGATTAATTAAAATCGAATTTTATAACACATTTTTGGTTTTGTTTTAGCATTTCACACATTTGGTTCTACTGGAAAGTTAGCTGTTGAAATGAGGTATGGAATTCAATTTTCTATATTTTATCCTTATTCCCAAATTTCAAATCGGATTATCTTATTTTTAAATCAACATGATTGACAAGTAAATAGATGTTTAATTAAAGCATGTGGTTTTTATTGGACTTTTTTAATACTTAATTCTTCTCTTATATGGTTTTAAACATTTTGATGAAAATGATGACATTTAATGATGCTCTCTTTTTGATGTTTAAGTGATGACACTGCTTTTATTAAATTGAATCTTAATTGTAACAATAAATATTTAGGCAAGAGAATGCTACTAGACAAAAAAAAGATGTGCTCAAATTGTAATTCTTTTTTTCAAGATTTGTTTGTTGCCATGGTATCCAATCAATTCATTTTTTTTTATAGTGTCATAGGATTTCTAATTGGAGTGTGCATTGCCTTCTTTGTTGTCATTGGTGATCTTGGTCCTCCACTAGCTGCAGAATTTTTAAGTATTGATGTAATAAATTATTTTGCTATTTTTATTTAATTATGAAAGACATTTTAATCCAGAATTTAGTTTTAAAAAACTTAAATAATCTAATGTTTCAATTTCAGCTGTGCAAAATTATAATTTCTGTATTCTCACTAAAAATTTTGCTTTCAAAGAATTATTTATAATATGCAAATGAGCCTTTAACAATGAACTCGCTGGTGTAACATCTTCCATTAGATACAATAACCATTACATTCTTCTATTGGTCACTTGGATGAAGACATACTAAGAAAATCTGAAGATGCTGTTATATTTTTACTTTTTTTTATGCATTTTATTTTGATGAAGTCATGTATTTTTTGGAGGGGGAGGGGTTAATTCCTTTAACTCTTTTATTTTTTATAGCTAATATTTAAACTTTTTGTGCATGATAGATCTATCTGCAATTTTGAATATACAACTATCAGTGGGAGACATAAGAAGCTTACGTATTATTTTAGAAAAAAAGAAGGTTGCAGCTTTGATAATTTTTATCTCAGCTGTGTTGCTTAACTTTGCATTTAGAAGTATGACTGCATGATATGCTGTTATTTTGTGCTTCTTGATTCATGCAACATAAGATTAAAAATTGGTTAAACCTATAAATAAGTTAACTATAGAAGTTGATTATTCTTTATTTAACTGCTTTGCCAGCGAGGGGTAAGACAGTATATAATTACATGAATTGAAATATTATGTTCTTTGAAGAAAATCTTTACCAGGGATCTTGGTACTTTTCCGTTAGCCGGGCGCAAGCGAAAAATCGCCAAATAATGCAGAATTCCACCAAATTTTGGCGATATTTGTGCCCGCCGACTTGGCTTGCAGTTGGCAACATTTGCGCCCGCCAACTTGGCTCGCAGTTGGTGACATTTGCGCCCGGCGACTTGGCTCGCGTTTGGTTCACAATTGGCGACATCATTTTAGCCGGGCGCAAGCGAAAAATCGCCAAATAATGTAGAATTCCACCAAATTTTGGCGAAATCTGCGCCCACCAACTTCGCTCGCAATTGGCAACTTCTGCACCTGGCGACTTGGCTCGCGTTTGGTTCACAATTGGCGACATTTGCGCCCAGCTAACGGAAAAGTACCGTGCTCTTTAACTGTGTGTTACGATCCCAAATGGAATCACATTAAGAAATATCAGGATCACTAAGATTCACAGAGCCTTCTTCTTTAATAGTCTTTAAAATTTATTAGCAAAGATCATCAAGAAAATCATGGTCTAGTAGGTTCGGGGTTGGAGGGTTCAAGGCTTGATACATGATTCCACTGCATATCTGCCTTGTATGAGGGCATGGTGCATGTTAAATCTGATAATGTGAGTCAGATGCCTTCCCGCTGGTGTGGTCTGGAAGTTTGGAGAGTGAGGTGCCAGCTCGGGTATCATCCTTGTCATCTGACCATGGTTCAAAATTATGAAGTCTGTCCCAAAATAGCCCTTGTGTATCTTCAAAATGGGACGTTAATATAACTAAACTAATCATTAAGAAAATTATCTTGGTTTGGAAGATGCCATTGAAATTGCTAATTACAGATGAGTAAATTTTGTTTGTAAATGTTAAAAATATGTGAAGATTGATATTTCAAACTACAAATTAATTTCTAAATCTGTATGGGTAAAGCTATTTATATTAAGATATAATTCCTAAAAACTTTTCAAATGGTTTGTACTTATAAAATATCAAAGATTCTCTCACTCTCTTCTTTTCATATATGATGTTTTTCCTACTAATAAATCTTTGAAATATAAAAATTTTATTTTCATAACATGCTTTGAGCAAATGTTTTTGTATAAATACGCATTGCTTTTTATGAAAGAACAGTTTTAAAATATATGTTATAGCCTTTTTCATTGATATAAGTGTGAACTCAATTTTCCTGTTTAGTATGCTATTTGAAATTTTCTTTTGATGCTATATTTGGTATACTTATTTTTATTTTAGAACTCCCCAAATCTCAGAACGAATGTCTTGATGCTTGTTGGACTTTGTGTTGCTCTTCCTCTTGGAATGTTGCGAAAAATTGATAGTCTTACCAGTCTTAGTGCTCTTTCAATAGCTTTTTATTTATGTTTAATATTAAAAGTAAGTACATATATTATGTGAGTACACTGTCTGTAAAGTCATTTGAATTTACTTAATACAAGCATTTTTATCCATAACTTGCAAAGCAATTGGCATTGCCCAGTGTTTTTCTTGTCAAAACATTATGGAAGACAGGATTAATAATATAGTGTTATATAAATAACATGATGTTGATTAGTATTATTTAATTGATAGAATATTGTTCAGATTGTAATAAAGTAATTCATAAATTAAAAGTATAATAATTTCCCTTCACTTGATTATATAGTACTACTTGATATACCTGGTGTTGTTTGGGATAAAATTATTTTCAAATATAAGTACTTAAAATGCTTTAAATTTAATTAAACAGTTTTTCCCTGCAGTGTCTTTCATTCATTTTCTTTAACCCTTTCCCATGTTGTCTGACCTTTTGGCCAGCAGCTAAACCCCTCTCTTCATTTTGTCTCCTTACTTTGAACCATCTGGCATGAGTGTAGCAATCCTTAGGATTCCATTTTTCTTTTTTTTATCATTATCTTAAAATGCAGTAAAATTGGTATTTTAAGATTTAATGCTTTTAGATCAATATAAATTTCCTTTAAGTTGCAGAGGTTCATAACTGATTTTCTTATTTTATATTTTCATTTTTATAAAAAGTAATGTTTGCCTTTGTTCATGAGCTTCTATGAAACTTTAAAAAAAGATATTTAATTACAGATCTTCGCTGAAGCTGTTCCAAATCTTGCCTCAAATGAATGGTGGTATGAAGTCAACTGGTGGAAATCGGATGGCCTTCTACCTTGCTTGCCTATATTTTCGATGGCTCTTTCTTGCCAAACGTGAATATGTATTTTATGCATTTAATTTTCCTTACAAAACAGTTCTTATTCAAGAAAATTGATTAACCCCTTCCAGGCTCAATTTATCCTGAATTTATGGGTCAAAAAATGTCAATTTTGCTCCCGAATCATTATCGGTTTCAGAAGAAAATTCAAATTCAGAAGAATCTGATTCTGAAATATCTAAGCGATATTCATCTTCAATATCATCTAAATCAGAATCATCATGCTGCACACAAGCCATGCTAATAAAAAATCGGATAAAAATTCAACTACTGTCTACGAATTCTCAAAAAAAAAATTAAACAAACAGACCTTGGAACAGTTCACTTTCAACCTGCAATTAGTACAATGCTGCCATCTAGTGACTAGAAATGTCAACAAAAGTCATCGAAGCAAGCATATAAAGAATAATTCGTGAGAAGCTCGCTACACAGTGTAAAATTTTATATTGCCCGAGCTGTACTCTGGATGAGACAGATTTGAACGATGCTCAGGCAAAGCCAGGAAGGGGTTAAAATTTATTTGAATATTAAGATTTTGTAAAATTCAAATACTGCTATTTGATTCTCTGAATGTATTTATGTACATTAAGTACATATAAAAAGGGGATAACAGCCTTTGTTGCTTCAAATCCCATAATTCAAGTACATATGAAAATTAATGCATTGAAAGTATATTTTGCAAAGTATAACAGAAGTAACATTTTAATGCTGTATTGCAAATTAATAGTATTCTTGATGATATAAGGTACATATAGAACTTATTGATTTTATTAAATAAGGGGAAAAAAATCTTTTCTTTTCCTCCAACTGTAAGAAAATATTTCAATAACAGATATTCTTATATTTTTAAAAATGAATCTTAGTTACAATTTTTATAAGCTCCATTATTTTTAATACTTCCTATTGCGCCATGTAACTGATTATTGATTTAGACTGTTGTGAAACTTTATCACTGTAGACAGAAGTAACTTATGGTTGTAAATAACAAAAAAGCTTGTCAAAGCATCTGGAATATCGGAATTTTATGTCTTTATTAAGTATCCAATCTTTTTTATTGCCTATAAAACCTCTTGAGATTTTTGAAAATATATTTTTTATGTGATATTTACTGTATACTGATAACAAACAAGCTTAAAGAATGCTCTATTACATTTTCTGTGTTTCAACATTTGTGTGAGATACAGTTATATTCCAATTGAAGAACTTTTTTAAATTTTATATTCCTAGAGTAAAAGTCTGACATAATTTTGAGCCATTGAGTATTCTAATGTGATGTTCGTCCATAGACAATTTCATAAGCAGAGCAAAAAGGAAAATTTTTTAAGTATATTAAAAATAAATTTGTTTCACAACATCATTTTACAAATTTACTTTTTTTGGGGGGGGGGATTCTCAACATTTAAAATATAATTGCTAAGATTAGCTTGCTTTTGTTTTGAAGTGGGAAGCTATTTTCCGTCTGTTGTTGTATTAATAAATGATATTTGAGAAAATTAATGAGCATACTGTACTCACATCTGGAAATTCCTGATTTGAGAATGTAAAAAAAAAAAAAAAAAAAACAAAAATTTGGATTTTTTTGGACCACAGTCATTCTGGTTTGATCAAATAGCTTTAAGGTCTGAAAAATTTGCTTCTAATATGAATAAACCAAAAATTTTTGTATTTAATCAGATCTCTGAAACTCATTAAGAATATTTTATCCCTGGAATTTTAATAAATATCCATATAAAGATGAATTATTTGCTTTTGAATTAAACATGAAACATGGAAAAAGCCAGTTCAGCTACTTAGAAGGTTGAAATATTCATTTTATCTCTTCAATGCAAAAGAATGATAAGTTCTGTACAAATTTTGTTTGTTATAATAAGTTACTCAAACAGAATTCTTTTGTTTTTCCACATAGGCAGTTATTTGAATTTTTTGACACCATGAATGATCCTTCCTTAAAAAGAATGCAGTCTGTCATTAATGGAGCTGTTCATTTGTGCTCTACTGTTTATATCATGGTAATCTGAATTTTTATCTTAAAAATTGTTATTGGATTTTTTAGTACTTTTTATTAAAAGTTAATTTTAAACTTAATGAGCTTTTCAACAGATTTAACAAGTAAATTTAAAATTTAATTTATTTGTTAATGATTAATTAATTTATTTAACAAATAAATTTAAAATAACTGTATTTGAATTATTTTGTACTCATTATATCTTGAATTTTAAATTCTGAATTTTCCATATATGCTTGATATTATACATAAAAAAGAAACATACTTTATTTATTTTGTGAATAAATTCGTAAGTTGTAATATAAATAGAATAATATAAGGAGCAGTAATCTGATTATTCATATACTAACTCATCTGTATTTTACATAAATCCTATTTTTAAGTTTCTGTAATCGTATGATAGTTCAAATATTGATTGAATTATTTTTCATTTTTATGCACTGTTATTCAACTTGATCTTGTTTGTAATGATGGAACTTTGTATTTAAAATAATAGTGTTATAGCCTATCAACTTAATATCCATTAATCATAAAACTGTATGCTGGATTGATTGCTGGATGCAAATTTATGAAATGAAACGAAATAAACAGTGCAAATACTTAACAAATATCAAACCAATATAAATAAATAATTAACATGTACATGCACATGGGATTCTATAAAAGATTTTTAATTGCTTGCCATACACACACACATGGAATTCTATAAAAGATTTTAAATTGCTTGCCGTACACAGTTAACAACAGCCTGGTATCAAAACGCAGTCAAAACTTCCATGAATTGGTTCCCCCCTCCGTCGTTTTTCAATTACTTCACTTACAGTGTCGAGTCTTGACTTCTGCAGAATTTCTGATGCTGAAAGCTCTAAAAAAGCCATTAGCAGCAATTTATTCAAAAGACAAAAAATTACATTAATACTCTGAAATGTATACGGGTATGTCGGGTATCTCTTAGATTCTTAACCCTCTGAGCACCCAATTAATTTGAACTTTTGGCTATCGGGTTAGAAAACTTAGCTTTTAAAGGAAATGAGTTGATCTTTTTTCTATTTAATTGTATCTTGAAATCTTAAGAACACTTTATCCATGGGTTTTTTTTTTAAGAAAATATTCATATAAATACGAGCTATCTGCTTTTGAACTGAACATGAAAAACGGAAAAGGACGTTTGCGCCGCTCAGAGGGTTAATTGAATCAAGATAAAAATTTAAAAAAGTGCTTGATACAGAAAGCAGCATCTACTTAGAAAGTCAAAGAAATTATTAGGCCATGGTAAGGTTTTGATTTCGGGACTAGAGGGTTACAGTTTCGAAACCCGATTCCACTACAGATCTCCTATGTGTTAAATGTGATTTCTAGGGTCAAACATCCTCTCACTGGTGTGGCACAGAAGTTTGAGAGGGAGTGCCATCTCAAATGTCTATCTTGTTATTTGACCATGGTTCAAAATGGCAAAGTCTATGCCAAAATAGCCCTTTTGTTGCTTCACAATGGAACATTAATATATATCTAAAATCAAAATAATTTCAAAGAAATTATCATCATAGAGGTTAGCTATATTGACTATTGACGAAACCCTTGCATTAGTTAGAAAATTATAAACTTGTTGATTTTCACTTTCATATTAAGTCTTAAATCATTAATATCTCACTAGCGACCATTTTTAGATGTAGTAGGAGTAAAATTAAAAGGAATTTATTGCAAAGTAATAGGAACAATAATTTGAATCAAACTAGAAACATTATTAAATTTGATCATATGTTTTTTAGTAGGACTCGTATCCTCACAATGGGTTGATGTGAAAATTTAAAAAATATTGTGGGGGGGAGGGTATCTTCATTTTACCGTAGTTCACATAGCTTTAACACAGAATAACTTTTTCCTTGTGTGATTTTCTTTTCATGTAAGAAAAATACCGGGATTATATTATTATCTTGCATTTGTTCATATTGTTTCTTAAAACTTTAACTGTTTAAACTTACTTCCTAAACTTTTTCTACTCGCAACCAAGGTGGAAAAGGTTCGCAACCCCATTTCATTCAGAAAAATTTCCCCATGACTCCAAAAATAAATGCAAAAATAACCCATTAATTAATGACTACTAAAAGCAAATTCGATTAAGAAGAGTCCTTTCATGAATATTAGAGAAATCTTTTAAGCCAAGATGATTTTCTCATTAGTTTTGCTTACAAATGCTGAAGGACCTGATGTAAGAAAGCACCTGAAGCATTTTTCAGGCACAAAAGATTTTCTCTGTGATCCCATTTGGGCTGCAGCCCACAGGTTAAGAAGCTTTGATTCAAGTTAACTGGTAATCAAGTAATCAATTTTGACTGACACCTTATTCCTACCCCCCCCCCCAGAAAAATAGTTAAAGTGTTATTTAATGATTGTGTCACATTATACAGGGAGGGAGGATATTCTTCCTCCCCTTTTGCAACATTAAAATGCTATTATTTTTTTTTTACTTTAAATCTATGATAGTGGTAATAGTTCAAAACTTTCTATGCCAATTTTGCAGGTTGGAACCCTTGGTTATATTGCATTTCATGATAAAGCCATAACAGGAAATATCTTATTGTTTCTCACTCCATCTGCAATTACAGAAATAATCAAATTTGGATTCATCCTCACAGTTGCTGTTAGTTTTCCTCTTTGCTTGTTTCCTTGTCGGACAAGTCTGCACTCGCTACTGTTCAAGCAGGTAAATATTTGCTAGATTAAATTGGAAACTCGAATGCTTTTATTAACATAAATTTATTGGGGTAGTGGAACCTGGAACTACGTATTATTTTTTTTTACAAGGAATAGATAAAAATAATTTTAAGATACCTCCTGAAAACAGAGCAATCTTTGTCTAATGCCCTTGGAAATATTATTGGTATTTCAAGTTAATTAAAGTAATAAGCAACTGGCATCATTACAAACATCTAAAAGTATTTTATGCTTTATTTTGAAAACCCATGATATTTTCTATACAGTAAAGCACCGTTTATACGTCTTCGAGGGACTGATGTAAAACATTGTACAAATGAAAAGACGTATAATCGAAATTTTATTAACCAGCTTTGATTATTACAAATTTAATGCTATTACTACAAATTCATTTAAAATCAATAATGTTAAAGTCTTTTAATATGGTATTAGTATGTTACTACATAGTATGGAAATCAATAATTAAATTTTAAAATTAAACGTTTATCATAAAAGCGAGAAAAATCATACCTTTATAGCGTAACTTGAGTAGTAATTATACATTTTTTATACAATTTATGTGCATGAAGATGGGCGTTTAATTAAAAAAAATCTTTAATTGTTGTTTGACGTGCTGATTGTGTGTGAATATCGAGTGCAGCACTATTGAATGAAGTTAATTGAATGTTTTTTCATTGGTCATTTGACAAAAGAAATAAATTCTAAGTTTTTCAATGGAGTCCATTGCATCTTTAAAGAAAAATGGAATCACTTTTTCATCATGCCTAAATTAGCACTAGGCACTTCGTTTTCTATTAATTCATCAATTGTGATTAATTTCGAAGTCATGATATCAGTATCACAGTTCACATATTAGAAAAGAGGACATTTTAACATCTTAGAAACGGGGAAAATGAAGTACAATCGAAGCACTTTATCATTACAATGAATACGAAGGAATCGGAACTTTAATGAAATGAGGTATAAGTGAGAAACGTATAAACAGTGTGCTTTATTGTATTACTTACACATGTTATATTTTTATGTTGAAATTACTTTATTTTACTATAATTTGAAATTAATGTGAATTAAAAAGAATATTCTTAAACATATTCATTATGTTCACGTTTTGAGCTGCAGTAAACATTATGTTTATGTTCATAGAAAATAAAATATAAAATAATAACTGCAAAATATGCATTTTTGATTTGTATTATTTTGTGATTTCAATACCTAAATAAAATAATTATACATTTTTAAAGTACAAATAGGTATTAGTGTTAAGAAATCTCCTGCTTCAGTCAGGCCCCTCCCCCAACAATATCACCTGGGTCAAAGCTTTCTGGCACTGTTTAATTTATGAGGACACCACTGCATAAATCAGTATTGAAAGTTTCCTCAGATTTATATGATTAGAAATATTCATTTAGTATGCCTTTGATTTATTTATTTCAGAATATTTTTGTTTCACAATTTTAATGAAATAAGGCTGTAAATGTAACAAACTTTTTTTTAAGTAGGAATGGCATTTTATCTCCAATTTATGCTTCTTACCTATGCATCATTTGTCTTTTTCATAATATGAAAACATGCCTCATTCATTTCTTTCCCGTAATGGAGCAGCATTTTTCCCTCAAAATTGATATGTTTTTCTTATTGATATTTAAAATATCCATTCTACGTTTCATTAGTTAATTTTTGATTTATTGAATATCTTAGTGATCAACACTAGTCAGTGTTTCAGTGGCTGTCACATTTGCTCTTTAAATGTCTTAAAACTGTTATAGTGTTGAATCAATAGCTGGGGAACTCGAAAATTTAGTGGTTGAATCAGAGGAATTTTGACTATTCCTTTCACTGATTGATAAATTGAAAAAGACCAGTCATATCTTTAGCATTATTAAAACAATTCAATGATTTTTGTAATGGATTATTTTTTATTATTGTTTCATGGTTTTGCCTTAAAGGCATTTGCATTGCATATTTATATGAAATATATGAATTTTTTTATTAAGGTTTGATCTTGCAGTTTCGTAATGTCTTTATTATTCATACACATTAGAATTTCTTACAAACTTTTACCCATGAAAGTGATGATTGAACTAATTAGGAACGGAGGAATTTACTTTCATGAAAGTCATTTCAGTGCCTTTCATGTTATATGCAAAGGATGCTGAACTTCGTCTTTGTTCATTATTTTGATATATAAGAGAGTTTACAGTGTCTCTTTGCTTTGATTGAAGAAAAGTTAGCATATAATGCATTTTTGAGTTAAAAATATTTTTTAATAATTATTTATACATGAAAGATCAGCAGATCAGAAGCAATTCAGCAATGTAATTATTTATAATTTAATATAAATTTCACTATGACTAATAATAATTATTATATTTTACCACTAGTTTATTTTAAGAGCTTGTCTTGTATCAAATTGAACTTGTTGGTTGAAAGCTACTTAAATTGTTTCTAAAAAATTTTTAAGATTTCAGTTTTATGAACATATTTATAAAGTTTTTTTTGAAATACTTCTATCATTTTTTTTTAAATTCGGTAAGTGTAAAATATCTGGAATGGTTTATAAATTGTGTGTATATGAAAATGCTAACTCATTTTATTTTGGATGTGACCTGCCATTTTTTGTTTAATTAAAAAATTTGGTGTTGCATACATTTGAATTAAATCTTAATTATTACACCATATAAAGGTAACTAACTTTTAATCACATTGCATCTATAAAATATAAAATACACTTATACATTATATATATGATAAATTATTTTGAAGACTGGATTATTTTGCAAATGCAATAATTCAGTCTTCATTTCTAATCCATCTTTACATGTTTTTAAATACTTTTTATCAAATGATAGCTTCTTTCTCTGCTCCTCTTTGGAGTTCAAGAAGAAACTGCCTTTTGACAGAAAGGATCAAATGCTGCAATGTTTTGCAAATCCAACAATTAATTAACATTCTCACTTTTCAATCCAAGTTTTAATTTTATCAAAAGAGTCTCTCTGCAGAGTGGTCTTTCACTTAAAACATTAACAGCAATTCGTTTTTAGACTCTTAAAGGTTTAATAACTTAAACCTTTAACTATTTTATGATTTGTTTGAATTCAAATCAATATTTTGAACATATTCCTTAAAACTGGCAGCAATCATTAGTCTCTTATTGTATCAATATCTTATTTCTGTAGTTAATACTTTAGCTCCTTATTAATTACAATTTGAAGAAATATTTAATTTTTTCCTTTGCAGCTGAAAATGTTAAAATCATAGCCAAATTTCTTTGTTAGAGAAAGGTAGTTTACCTAATAACATGTATCAAAATTTTTAATTTTAGAAGGTAAATTTATTTAAAGCTGAGTAGTTAACTTATATTCCAAGTTTATATCTAAGTATGGGTATTTTCAGATGTTTTTAAATACTACGACTTCATAATTCTTTTTTCTTTGAATAATTTAAAATATATTGCATGCTATGTTTATTTTTAAAAGTTTCTGAATAAATTTTTTTCCATCAGAAATGTCTTACAAATGTCAATGTAAAAATATAGCCTAGTCAATGAAGGAAAAATAGAAAAAAAAATTGTGTAGTTTTGAAATTTGGCACAGTTGTTGGGGGTAGTGTCCTAAATGACATACTACTGTCTGTCCATCGCAAGAACTGTCACCGCCAAATTGTCTAGTTTATGGCAGTATAGAAACAGGTTATCGTAAAAAGAATCAATTTCTAGGCTAGTTCATTCAAATGTGTTCCGCCACAAACTGGTGCCAAGAATAATAAAACTCCGACATCTGTTGGATTCCTCCTATTCAAAATGGATCTTCCCTAGCATAACCAGTTGCTATAGTGACCACCATAAACTAGATAATTTGGCGATGACAATTCTTGTGGCTGACAGACAGTAAAAGTTCCCGCCGGTGGGGGATGCGTGGGGGGTGGTTTAAAGAGGGGGCTCAGTTTTTCTTAAATATCTCAAAAACTATGGGTTCTATTAAAAAACACTCAATTACAAAATTAAATTACATGAAATTTTCTACAAAAAAAGTCCGGTTTTTTTTTGTAGCATCAATAGTTAAGAAGATACAGGGGTATTCAAAAGTTTCTAAAAATATTTCTAAAATTCCTTATTGTAATAGTAAAATCGATTAAAAGTGCTGAATCAACAACCCTCATAAAAACCTCATGCCTATATAATGATGATATAAGGGTAGTATATTATGCTCCCTTCCTCCCCTCACATCCGTACCCCTTCACAAGTTTCCTTCTACTCGTAGTCCAATGAGTGAATTGTAAATTTTAAAAAACTGTGTAGTTTTGAAATTCGGCACAGTTGCAGGGAGAGTGCCCTAAATGACATACTAAAAGTCCACGCTGGTGGAGGGTATGCAGGGGTTGAAGGGGGGGGGATTTCTCAGTTTTTCTTAAATATCTCAAAAACTATAGATCCTACCGAAAAAAAACTTAATATAAAATTAAACTACATTAAATTTCCTACTAAACAAGTTCTAATTTTTTTTGTAGAATGAAATTTTAAAAGATATGGGGGGGTGTTAAAAGTGAATATTTCAAAAATTCCTTATTGTAAAAATCAATTAAAAGTGCTGAAACAACAACCTCATGCCTACACAATAATTATACGAAGGTATGGTATTGTATATGTCGAAAGTGTGGCAGAATCCGAAGGGGGGGGCGACAAACATTTTTGATGAACAGACGTGGTCCCTTTCTCCCGTCACGTCCGTTCCCCTCCACTAGGTCCCTTCTATTCATTATTTTGGTTCTGTTAACGCTCCAAATGAGTGTGTTTACACAGTATAATCTAAATCTACATATCTATGCTGAGTTTAACGTAAAAGCTCACAACCAATCTGTCACAGTTTGACAGAAACATTTTCTTGCCATTGAACAATTAAGACCAGGCGTGTTCAATTACTAACACAGAAAATTGTTGCTAAAGGAACTGAAACAAGAGTCGCTACAGAAGATGCTGATACTTATATTGTGAGATCTGGGTTAGAGAAAGCAACTTCTCATCCCAAGGGAAAGACGTAGACATAGTCGTGTTACTGATTGCTTTGGCACCACCAGAAAGTGACATTTATTTTATGAAGCCTGGCAAGGGGAAAGCCGAAGCTAAATTATTTTTTTACAAGAAATCTGCAGAAAGAACTTTCTTTTGCCCAAACCATCCTCCTTCTCCATGCATTCAGTGGCTGCGACATAACACCAGCTATTTATAGAAAAAGCGAAGCACTATAGTTACATTGATCAAAAATCAACTCAGACAGATGTAAAATATTTCTGACATCTTTTACAACCCCTTATCAACACCAGATGCTCTCTCACAAGCTGGTGAGAAGATGTTCCTAGCCATATACAAAGCCCCTGCTGATGAACATAATTTGAATAACCTTAGATATGTAGCATTTCTCAAATCATCAATCAAGATCAAAGCTGATCTTTCCACAATTCCTCCAATCAAAGGAGTGGCGTGTTTTGGCACCATCAATGGTGCCTGTACCAAAAGTGCATCTCTAGAAGAGGAGTTCAAACTTGATCAAATACTAGAAAAGCATGGTGAAATTTAATTACGAGCAAGTATAAAAATGGGTTATGCATATTTATATATATAATATTATGTTATCGAAATATATAATATGTTATAGATATATTGTAATAGGTAGCCACCATTTTGAAATAAAACTTTCTTTCATAAAAATAAAACTAGCATTTTCAACCACTTATTGTAATTATGTACTTTTTCAAACTGCTATAATATTCTAAAATACTCATCCTATAAACAATGTATAGTACTATTTTTGTAGGAAATTTAAAGTAGTTTAATTTTATACTTAAGTTGGGTTTTTTTTTTTGCTAGCATCCATAGTTTTTGATATATTTAAGAAACTGAGAAATTCCCCCTTTCAATCCCCATACCCCCTGTGCACCCTCCACCAGTGGGGACTTTTAGCATGTTGCTTAGGACACCCTTCCCAACAACTGTGCCAAATTTCAAAACTACGCCATTTTTTAAATTTATAATTCATTGACTAGACTACGAGTCGAAGGAAACTTAGGGGAACAGATGTGAGGGGAGGAAGGGAGCATAATTGTTCATCAAATGGGTTTGTCACACACACACACCACTCCGACACATGCCAATACTACCCTTGTATAATTATTATATAGGCATGAGGGTTGTTGATTCAACACTTTTAATCGATTTTACCATTACAATAAGAAATTTTAGAAATATTGACTTTTGAATCCCCTGTATCTTCTGAACTATTGATGTTACAGAAAAAAGGTAGCACTTTTTTTGTAGGAAATTTCATGTAGTTTATTTTTGTAATTGAGCGTTTTTCGATAGAATCCCCCGTGCACCCCCACTTGCTGGGACTTAGTATTTCGTTTAGGACACTACCCCCAACAACTGTGTCAAATTTCAAAACTACAGTTTTTTCTATTTGTCGATTTTTAGTCTTCATTGACTGGTCTAATACGTCCCTTGGTTATATTCTTTGGAGAGTTGTTTTCTAATATATATTATATGAATGAACTTATCGGTAGACACTGTACCTATCAATAAAAAACTTTGCCTTTGTAATAGAGCATTCTACTTTGCATACAAATAACACCGTATTTGCAAGTACTGACTTTAGCAATGAATGAAATGTTATTTGTAGATACTATGTATCTATTCATTTGCAAGTAATGACAAGAGTAAAAATACCCAACTAACTGCAACACAATGTTCTTCACAATTAATGTTTAAAACTGGGACAACTGTTGTGATTATGTTATTATACAGCATTTCTTAATACCAATACAATACTTTGTATTTTTAATATAATTATGTAATGCTGATTTATTTTATGGGTGATTTGCTAACTAAAAGAGAAAGAGCATAATAAGTGTAGTACCTGCATTTTAAGGTATAGGTTCTTGCAAATAATTTTTAATACATAGGTGCAGTATATACAGATAACTTCCTTATTATATCATAGTTGTTGCTTTGATTTTCTGCATAAAAATTAACCTTTGCATTTTTTTTTATTGAAGTTCCTGCATTGCATGCATTTTGTTTTATGCCTGATGTGTAATTTTTAACTTGCATGTGTTTTAGGGTTTTGGTCATCATGACCTTAATGTTACTGTGATACCTGAAAACCGATTCCGCATTCTAACAATCAGTTTGATTATTATAACTATTGGTGTTGCCATAATGCTTCCAAATATAGAATTTGTACTGGGAATTATCGGTTCAACTATTGGAACTTTGATATGCCTGATTTTTCCAGCTGTGATATTCATCCATGATACAAGCAAGAATACAACTGAAAAGCGGATGGCACAAGTAAGTACTTCCAAAAATATATTTATTTCCTCATTCATTAGCGTACTTATAATTAACGAAACAACTAATAATGAATCAGTTATTGTTTTTTTTAAAAAAATATTGAAACAGTTTTCTAAAATACTGTGTTCGTCATTAATATTTGTGTCAGATTTACTTTCTCTAATATTTTTTATAACATGAAATCTTTTTTTATGCGGCCTACTAGAAATTTTTTTATTTTTTAATTATATTTTTACAAATTTTTGAAACATGGGGGTAGGATGCTAAGCAACAGTTATTTGTAAAAGTTTGAATAAATTTATATAATAAATATTGTGGGTGATTGATTAACATGGTGAATATTACCCAAATTGTTTATTTTATAATTATTGATTTACAACAATTTCTTTTTTTGTGGGAATTTGATTAAATCTTTCTGGAAACCCACAAAATAAATTAAAGCATTTCTTACTGCATTGATTTATATGTAATAACAATAGTATACGTCTCGTGTTTGATCCCTATGATGAGTGCAGTTCTTGACACTCATTTTTTTTTTTAGATACCATAATGTTATCAGGCTTTTATTTATTTTTTTTTAATAAAAAGTTCAAAAGAGTTCTTACAAAAATTTAGGGAATAGAAATCAACTATTTAGGATGCTGAAAGATTTTTCTCAAAAATATCAGAATCTTCTCTCAGAAACCTTTCATAGATGGCCAAAAGTTCTCAATTTTGGTTTTGTAATGATTTCCATTCTAATCTGTATGCTTGGAAAGGTCACTACTACTAAAACCCATTTGTATCCCACTTGTAGTGTTGCATACAGATAGCAGTAAGATGCAATTCTTCATATCTTACTCACAATGTCATTTTGTCTTGTGTTTGCACTGTGAGATAATCATTATCTGAACTTAACATACAAGGTAACAACATAATCTGTCACAAATTGCGTTGTCTGAACTGTTTGTAAATCAATCACTTCTTGTGTTTTGATTTTAATAACAAAATTAAACATTACTCTATTTTATAAAATGAGTACATTTTGTCGATTAATTAGTGTTGCTAGTTAGAAAAGGGCAACAAATATTACTTCTGACTAAGAATAAATGGTTTCTGGCTCTAAACTGCTTGCACTCTTCACAGCTGCCATTTAGATGATTCAATTTATTGATTATGTACTTCTATACAGTTATTGTGATGCATTCAAGTTTACTGCACAGTGCTTTTGTACTTATACATCTTTAGTAAAAATGGACGGAAATGAATGAAATCCTACGAAAATCATACATTTTATTTTTTTGTGTATGAAGTATACAGAGAGAAAGTGTCATAACCATCAAAAATTTCTATCTTGACTTTTTGATGAATTTTGGCATTTTAAACTTCACTGAATCCGAAAATGCTGTTTGTGAAATTATGGTTGCATATATGACCATGTGTATCTGAACAAAATAACTCAAAAATGTGATAGCTGCTCTAATGATATTCTTCATCCAGTAGATTAAAAATTCCAAGTAAATTTATTGTTTTATCAGCTGGAAGAGGTGAAACGAAAATAACCTGGTCACTGCCCATTGTATAGGAAAGTTGCTATAGGACAAGTTTGCATCAAAATATAGAAAAATTATATCAGAGCTGTAATTAATTGCAGGTTTCTGAAATCTCATTTCCCTTCTCAATCGGTATTATTTTGAAATAAATTAGAGGAAGCTTGAATTGTGAATTCTTTACTTTGAATGTTTTTCTTTGATGTTAATTTTTTTAAAAACTTTTCATTTCTTTGTTTTGAATTGAAACATTATTTATTTTATTTTTCATTTATTTTCTTTTTTAAATATCAAAAGACCTTGTGTTTAAATTAAATGCAATTAAGAATGTTAAAAAATGAATTAGAATGTTTGTGCTTATTAATCATTTTAAATTGGTTTCTACTTTTTGAAACCTACCAAATGTTTTTTAAATCAAATTTTATTTTATTTCTTTTAGGTTATGTTGTTCCTAGCTAAATTTTCACTTGTGATTTTTATAATATCAGTAGCTGAACCCGGCAATGCTTTGCTATTGCTAGATTTCAAAATATATATAGATTAAATGAACACAATTGAAAGTTTGATATCAATTATTGTATTTATTTAAAATTGGATATCTATATATATAAAAGGCAGTGTTCGTATGTGTGTTTAGATGTGTGTGTATCGATTTACTTGATCACTTGAATTTCCAATGAAATATATTTGCAGAAATTTCTGGTCAGCATCCGTAAATAGAAACAAAGAGCCTGCTGTATGGTACATTTGTCCTCAAATCTTGAGTGTTGGCATATAATTCTGAATTATTATATTCGTTGCACCAAACGAAGTCATTTGGAAATGTGTTATAATTTCGTATGTTATTCAAAAAATACTTTGCTTGTGTTGTAGTACCAACGACCATTGAGAACAGTGGCTCAAGTGTTGCCTTCAATGGTGGCAATTTAACTTTACTATTCGAACAGCAACAATCCAGGTGCTTTATTCTTGAATTTTAATGAAGTGAAATTTGTGCAAACTTTATTCATACTTTCAACAACCATAACTGGATGCAAGCTATATTCAATTTCGAATTATACTGAAATGCAATATGATCAAGTTTTGCCAATGGATTCAATCGATTAATTTGCATGTGTAATCGACTATTGCCATGTTGTTCATTTCGATCTAATGCAACAAAATCATCACAATTAATATTGAATATTAAAGAAACTTACAAAACATTAAAAAATTGAAAATTACGGAACTTCACAAAATTTAACAACACTCAAGCTTGCTTATATGCATGTGTGACAACATTTCTTACCTTGTGAAATTCAATGTTCTGTATTATTTTTCAATGTGATTACAATGAATTAAAAACTCTTTCATACTCATAGTAAATGACTAACAGTAAAAAAAACAACCCTTTATTTATGAAAACTGATTTCAGACTCATAATAGATGACTGGGTCTCCAAAACGTGATAAAAAAATATCAAAAATGCACTGCGCTTAGTTTCGATGTTATTTAAATACTTGACATCCAAAATCCAATATGCTGCATTGTTATAAATATTGTTTCTGAAAGCTTTTTTTATATCCCTTAGATTTGACATTAAAATGTTTGTTAAATTTCTGGAGATGGGTATTTCAAACAATGCCGAAATTACAGACGTAAATGCTTTTTTTTCCTTTTTTTTAAAAAAAAAAAGAGCTGTAACATGATCTCCTCTTTCCATTCCTCTATCTCTTTTTGAAAAGAAAACGAATGTCTTACGCTTTTCTGTGGAAATTTTTGTGTAAGAATTCGATCATGAAAAGAATAAAAACAGAGAAAGTGGTTCTGATATGCTGTGCAGAGACAAACATAGTTACCGCTAGAGGCATTCTGACTAATACATCCTGAAGAAAGGTGACAGCAACCTTTCTTATTCTGGAACTACTTCGCTTGACAGCTCATTGCGGACCATTTAAAAAGTGTCATATCAATAGTTTATTTTTAAAAATCGTAAAATTATTTATTAAAAATTTTTCTAAATGTCATAAGCAAAAATAAAGCCAAAAATGAATTTAAGGCCAAATGAAAATTCCAAAGGCCGAGGGCTTTGAAAAAAACCCAAATTTCCAGAATTTTGCCTTAAAAAGGCCAATATGGCAACCCTGCCTCTGTTCCTGAGGTCTACGCGATGCCGAGAAACAACTCTGTTTACAAAAAGCAATCCTGCGTTAGGAGTTGCACCAAGCATTTTATCGACCATCGCCAACGGTAGCCAAACACTAAAATATTATTATGCCCCTAACTTTCTTCCTAATGGTCAGATCGTGGATTTCAATAGCTTTAAAAATTCCACAGACAACATGAATCAATTTGCAAAAAAACGCGTATAAATCGGTCCAGTAGTTTTTGAGTGTGTAGTGAACACACATACAAACATTGCCTTATATATATATATAGGTATAAATGCATTATTAGTTATTCAATTGATTTGGTCATAATAAGCAGAAATTCCTTTTTTTTTCCCCCTGATTCTTATTTTAAAACCTTTGAAAAAATCCTCCTTTGATATCTAGCAATGTAGCTTTTTTTTTTTTTTTACTATTCAGATAAATATCTTTCTATTTCACTAATAGAATCAATATCTTTTTTTATGAAAGTTGATAAAGTAAATTCATGTTTTACAAGCCTTTCAGAATTTATCCATTTATTTTTTATTTATTTATTTTTGCCTGCAAGAGTTCATGAAAACTCGATTCTACTTATTTGATTCCTATTATATATATGTCTATGAATTTGCTTATATTTCGATCCACTTGATTTATTGTTTTTCCCCTGTTGGATAGGTTCTGATGGGAATTGGATTTTTTATTCTCATTGCATGCACCTACTCTACCTTACAAGAAACTAGTACTAGACCTAATCCAATTGAAGAGCAAATAAAAGTTATAGTGAGAGTTACACCTGAGCCACCTAAAATTGTGAGTTCACTGACACCTGAAATTCACTCATCAAGTAAGCATTTTCATTTTTACATAATGAAAAAAAGAAGTTTGTTTCTTCACATTTAACACTTGATGCAATGTGTTATTAATAGTGAAAAGTTATTTTTAAAAGAGAATGCTATTGTTCTGAAAACATCAAAAAATTGTTTTATTGTAATTTTGAGATAGTGTTTAAAATCGATCAAACTTAAAATGATGAATTATTATATTCATATTTTTAAAAATAATTTAGATGGTTTTATCCAATGACCATTCTGGCACTGTTTTGTGCGAGGTGATAGGGATTACTAGTAAATGTCAAAACATGGAAATAGAAAGCTAATTTACCAGCTACACTTTTTATAACTTAGAAATGGGGAATATTCAAAATTTGGAAACTGATAAGAAAATACAGACATGAAAACTGATACTGTCTCCAGGGTTGCGGCGATTTAAATCAACTGATTTTTTTTTTAAAAAATCACTGATTTAAATCACTTTATTTTAAATATCAAGTTAAACTGCTTTAATGAAATAAAATTGTTCATGTAT
>BGPR01006682.1:0-44412 GCA_013235015.1 Araneus ventricosus | reverse complement strand
AACATAAAAAAATATTTTATTGAATTGATGTAACTAGAGTACTTTCCATATCTTTATTTTTGAGAACACAAGCAAATTAGATTTTAACCCTTTACGGCGCAAGGCAATAATTTTTTGAAAACATTATGAATGGGTTTAGTTTATTGTCTAGACATACAAAAAAAGTTTTTTAAAAAACTTACTTCATTCCGAGGGGGGGGGTCATCCCCCTTTCATGAGAACCCCCTTAGATCAGCCACCTTGATACACTCAAAAATTATTATTGAATCTTACAGAAAATTATAAATTAAAACTTCAAGAATATTGGAGCAAAATTTTCGAGTTACTTTGCTAAAATTGTTAAACTTCCAGAACTGAAAAATTTCTTATCTCCGAGTCGAGGAATTTTCCCAAACTTTATCTCTAATAATTCCTATTCCGAAACAAAATTTCATAAGACTGCTATATACATTCTAAAAGGAGTACTATTAGCCCTATCCTAAACCTATTATTTTCCATTTATAGTTGAATTTAACGGTTGAGAAGAGAATGAAATTAGTTGTGCCATTAACTGGCACACTTCGCCACAAAGGGTTAAAAAAACCTCTAATGATCAACACAATAAAATGCAAAGTATGAGATGCTCCCTTTTTAATAAAATAAAATAAATATTGTGAAAGGATCATGTTCACAAAGAAAGAACATAGTAAAATGCAGTGAGTTTCATTTTAATACTGGAGAAAAAACTAAATAGTGTTGGGGACAACAAAGTTTTTATATTGCAATAATGTTCAAATGTAAGATAATTAAGTAATGCATATAAATGTTCCAAAAGAAATACAAACATCTACATAGTTAGTGCAATTTAAACTATGATCTATACTTAAAAAAGGCAATGTTTGTGAGCGTGTGCGCAATGTCCAGACGAATCTGTCACACTTACAGTCATGAAATTTGGCACACAGGTAGTCCTGACGGTGACTCAATGCACCTCGAAGCCTGAATTTAAAAATTTTTTTATTTAATGCTTTGGGTGAAACAAATTAGGATTAGAGAAAGATTCAAAACTTGTGTTTGTAATGAAACAAATGAACGGCTGAGTGTAAAATTCTCCAATATTCTAACATACAATAATATATCTATAGTCAAGAAATGAAAATTTTCATTATATTTTTCCTTTTTTCCTTAATAAAATTGTCTTATATTTCAAAAGTATATTATTTTTATATTTTAGTTCACAAATATTTTTTAAATAGTTGTTACATTTTTGAATTTGTTTTTTTAAAAGAAAGTACAGCTTAATGACTGGTATGTTGTTATATATATATAATTCTATGACTGTAGGGCTCATTGTCTAATATACAAATGTTAAATATATATATATGGTTCTAAAAAAATCATTAAAATCAAAAGAATCTTGATTTAAATCAAAAAAATCCTATTTAAATCAATTAAATCGATTCTTTTGAAAAAAATCGACAACCCTGACTGTCTCTACTGTATCTGTATTTTTAAGAGCCTCACAAAGCTTATCGGTATAGCCAATTAAGCTGAGACGGTGAAAGTTGTAGTAATTATATTTCATAAAAGGCAATTATGAAAAGAATTTGTTACATATATATATTACTCATTTGGAATCTCGAAGTGACCCACCATGTTTTACAAGTAATTGGAAAACAGTGTACTCCACAAAATGGCGATTATATTGGAAGGTAGAATTTTTACTTTAATTTTCTCTGTTATTCCCTTTTTATATATTTTGATTTTTTATATTTTTTACATTTTCCTTTTTCCTGTTATTTTACTTATTTAGCTCATTCAACTTTCATTTATTTATTTTTTATGAAAATATTTCAATTTTTGTCTTTTTCTGGTTGTTTAATGGTGTTACAGAAAAGCCAATGTTTTGTAACTAATGGCTAACATTTATTACAGAAAACACCATTTTTAAGTGATTCTTTGCTACTTTTCCTTTAATGAATTTTCCTGGGTGTTTTAATTGCTATTTTATCCATCCTGCAACTTTTTCGACACTTGTGTGTGCATGCTGATTGAACAGTAGTCATCGTTTAAAGGAGTTACAGTCATTTACAATCCAGTAAGCTATGGCATATTCTTTAAAATAATGAAAGATTAATTTCAGAGTTTCAGAAGGTATTTTAAGTAAGTCCAAGACTTGGCCATAGTTGAAATTTTGTGCACAGAGTGGTGTGGATTATGGAGAAGTGTCCAGATCTGAAAAGAGATCATGAGAACCGTGTTCACACGTTTTTTGCTTTCAAAATGGGAGAATCCCCAGATTTTCGCTAATTCAGCAGCTTTAGAAGGTTTGTGAAGTTAAGAGGTAAAACAGTTCTTATCTGTACACAATGAAAGTTACAGTCAATAGATTTTGAAAGACATGGAAAAAACTAATGTTTTTTGCGACTCATAAGTAGAAGTGCTTTAGTTGAAGTAAAAATGGTTTTATTTTTTGAAATTTAAGGAGCATTAAAAAGAATTTATTTTAAAGGCACAGATAAATTACATTTATCACATATATATGTGGGGGGGGGGGCTACTGTCTATAGAAAGGTAAGCTAAGATTGGTCACAATTTTATGATGTGTATTTTAAATCAACATATATGTGTGTTTGGTATCATTCTTTTCAAAATCTATCTTATTTTTATGTAGTACTGTCATAGCTTGCACATTTTGAAAATTATAAGTTGAAGACCCTAAATACAATTACAATGAAGTGAGCTGCTGCATGTTATATAAACATATATATAACATGCAAGGGGCATAGGTCCCCTTTTATATGCGTGAAATACTAATGATAAGATAGTTTTCAAGCTGTGCTGTCTTGTATTCATCAAGTAATAAATATATTAATTTTACATTGATTGTTTTTTTACTTCTTTGATTACTTGATAAAATTGTGATCGATATTAATTCATTTTTAGTTGTTGCTCCTTTGAAAGAAGAAGTTATTCTTTTAGATAAAGAAAAGGAGAAAAAAGAACTTGATAGTAAAATTCCAGATGGTAAGCTTCCATATATTTATATATTTGATTTTACAAGTCAAAAGCAATAATATGTATAAAATGTATCAATTTTAATTGTAACTCACTGATTGTTGTGATATTTATTATAGTGAGAATTTTGTGTTTTAGGATAGTAGATTAAAATAATAGTTATAAATAACTTTGTCAGTTTTATATCCAGTTCAAAATGTGATTTTATGCTAACAATTTTATATTATATAAATCTGAAATTATAAATATCTGAAAAAAATTTATTGCAAAGTGTTGATATTTATGTCTCATAATAGTAATAAACCTTTTATTCTTTTTTTAGAACAAAAGCGCTTAGAACCTCCAGTACCTCAAGAGCCTGAAATTAAGGTAATAAATATGCATTTTATATTTGTGCAATTCATTTTTTTGGGTGACAACATTTGTGCTGTTAAAATACATCTATCAAAAAATATAATCATTTTCTTACTATTTCAGTAAACTCTTGAGCATCTTTTCCTTTATAAATCTATTGCTTGAATTATATTACTAAAACTAAGCAGATGTAAAACTATAATGATGCAAATTGCAGTATATTTTGTATCATTCTCAAACTTCTTCCATTTTGGTGAATTAACTTTAAACTTTTGTTTTCATAATAGAAAGTGTAGTACCAATAATGGAATAACCACATGAAATAAAATTTCATCATGGTGTATTTTCTACTAAAAATAAAATTCTGTGTACAGTGAGTGTTAGTTAGTACCCTGCCATGGATTTGTGCAAACAAACACATTCTCATATGCTTCATCTGGAAAGAATGTCGCATATAGCATTGAAAAGCATTCCTCTAGCACTGTAAATGTGCCAAATGTTTTCATCTTTTTACTTTTCTTAGCATTTTTTACAGCTTAGATGAGTGTAGAAATGGTGTTCATTATCATTCATTAGTCACTTATTAAATCACTTATTAAAATATGAAAAAATACTTTCTCAACAGAATGAGTGTTGTGCAAAATGTCTAAATAAAAACTCAGCAATTATCATTTCTGATTTATCTTGCATTTTGATTTACTTTGGGATTTTCAAGGACAATCTAATATATTCTGTGCCGTGTCAACTTATCCTTTATGGTTTGCAGCACCCTCTTCAGTTGCTTTGAGACAGACAGAACTATTAATTTTCAAAAAAATTAAAGAAATAAAAAGTGATTGATTTATAAGTGAATATCTAAAGGGAAGACATTTGTGTAAGCATCTAGCAGTCAATCTGTAAGTTTTCAGAACCGAAATTGGATACATAACAAACTTGCTTTAATTTTGAAGCTGGGCCCTAAACATTAAAGCAATAAAGAAAAAAATAAGAAGGATGTCCAATTATTTTGTCCTTTCGCCCACCCGCCACTGTTTTTTTAATCAGTAACATATTGAATTTTGAGCATGTGAATGGCACATTCCTTCAATAATGAGATTTTTTTAAATTTGATTTACAAAGAAATATTATTAATTATTTTTGCAGTACAAGGAATCCAGCTTGCAAAAATTTTGGCTATATTGATTTGCAAACTGATGGTTTGCTCCTTACTACTGAATTAGATCTATAACAGAAGAAACTTCCGTAATTCTTTTAAAAGAGAATAATTCTAATGCTACCAAATGAGTTTAGTAGTTAGATATTGAGTACGGTTTCTGCTTGATGAAATTTTAGTCATTGCTGGTTTTCCATAATGGGCAAAGCCTCCTGGATTTTGAATTTTCAAATATTCAATAATAAAAAAATATTAATAATAGATAAAATAATGTAAATAAGCAACTCTGTTTAAAATAAGTTTTAAAAAAACCTGTAATCTCGGAAGTACATTATTCAATTCTTGTATATGGGTAGAAGTCTTTGAACTATCTATTACTTGTAAAAATAACAGATAAGTGAAAAGGTTTTAAACTTTATTCCCACCATTTATTAAAGTGAAAAATCTTTATTATATAATCTATATTTTTATAAAACACTAATGTATGTGGCACAGGAAAGAGGTTAATTTCTCTTTTGCCGATGGCAACGATCAGTTTATTTACAAAACAAAAACAGTAGCCTCCTCCATGTTAGGCATAACTTCGTAGTCATAGCCTTTACTATATTCATTCTGGTGTAAAAAAGGTTTTTCTTGAAAAACAATGAATTTAAGATGTCGAATTCACAATTTTTTTACAATATAATGAAACTTTGGATGAAATTATTCAAAAGAGATCAGTTAAAAATGAAGGAGATGGGTTTTGGCGAGTCTGAGAACATTTAGATCAACTTCAAAATAGTTTAAGTCAGCGAAGGTAAAATCATGTCAATTCACAAATTCAGGTGAACCACAGAGAAGGAGAAACATGGAAGTTACTATTGTGAACTTGTGCATTGGTCACTTTTTTATCATGCACTCGCCGCTTGGCATTTCTTTTGTTTTGGCGAATTTTCTTGGAGCGCTGAATTGTCAGTTTGGCTCTAGAAGCATCAGGAAAATCGTGACGTGCATATAACCGAGCGTAGATGCTCTGTGCAGAATCAGCTAGTACAATATGTATCATTCTTGTTTAACTTTAAAGCAAAATTAAGTGATTTCACTTAAAATAAGAGCTCATAAGACTTCATTTATATTTAGAATTTTAACAAAATTAAGGTACTTACGTATTAACACCACCGCAGCTACAGATTGGCGGTAATGCGCCAATAAAGAAATTGGCGTAAGTACAAAAACCGCCAAATTGGTGGCACTTAAAAACCGCCAAATCTGTAGCTGCGATGGCGTTAATACATAAGTACCAAAATTAATGCCACTATGAAAGTTAAAAAAATTATTAAATAGTTCTTCCATATAAATTTCTGAGTAAACCTAAACATCCACAATATTTAGTCATTAATGATGCCAGTTAATTTCATCATTTTTCTGCATGTATATTTTTACTTTTAATTTTCGTGGTTTGAGACAAATGTAGCTTGTTTTTCAAATGCATATACAATATTTAAGCTTTCTTAAATATTGCTTATAGCTTTCTTGAATATAAACTTTCTTTGCAGGCTGAACAGAATGCAGACTTAGATCCTCAAGCTCTTCAGAAAGAGGATAAGGAGATCCAGAAAGATATGAATCCACCTGCATCAAATGCTGCAGAAGTTTCTAAAAAGGATAAAGACATAGACAAACAAGAGAAACTTTTGCAAAAACTAGAGCAACAACATAAAGAGCAGAAACTGATACTGGAACAACAGAAGAAAGTTTTGGAGGAGTTGAAACTCCATAAAGAAAGTCATGAGGCTGGAGATCTTTTGAAGAAGAAAGTGCAACAGCCAGAAGAAGCAGACAAAGACATTGTCCCTCCTTTGCAGAATCACAAAGCTAGAATTGTTGATGGTGAAGAGGACAATAAACTCCATCCACTTCCAAAACCAAATCAGCCAGTTGTTGTAGAGAACAAGAATCAAAACATTCCAGCTCATCATGATGAAGGAAAACCTAATATAGCAATTAAAAATGTTTCAGAAGAAATTCCTTCAAAAAATGTTCTCCCTATAAAGGTTGTGGATAAAAATCCAAGTATTAAACAAGAAAATGTGGTGGGCACTGACCAACAGAGAGTTGCAAGACCTATTCCAGTGGAAGTTGTGTATAATGTGACTGCTGCAAATCTTGAACAGAAAACACAGATTCTGAACAAAGAAAAACATTTTATTCCACCTGAAAACAAAAATGTATTTGCTAGTAAAATCCCAGAATTAATGAAAAAGGAAATCCCTGAACTTAAAGAAAATGAGAAAATTTTGGAAGCTCATATCAATAAAAGGGAACCATTAGAAGAAAAGAAAGATGTGTATAATATTCCTATGGAAGACCCTAGTAAAAATGCAAAAATTAATGATCTTTTACTAGGACAGGCGAAACCGGCATAGGCAAAAAATGTTTTTAGCTTATGTAAATGCCAGTATTTCCAAAAAGTATTTAAAATGTGTATTTTTTTGTGTTGTAAATATATTAAATGTGGATTTTATTTCTCCTAAATTTGTTGGGTTTTTTTTACTGTTTTAGATGTACTTGTGACAGATCCTGATAATTCTCAATAGTTTTTCTTAAGACATTATTTTCTATTGTGATGTTTATAATACCACTCGATATAGTCTGTACCTTGTCATATGAACTCATGGTAAAGGGGAAATATGGTGTCTTCTGTTGCCAAAACGATCCAGAGCACCTGAGTTAGAAGTCTGACTTTAGCTCCTATATATGGGAATAGATTGTGTTCCTAAAGGACTTTCAGTGGAAACTGGTCCACATTTCCGTGTTGATTGGAGAAAAACCAAGAAAACGTCCAGTAACCAATCTGGCCATAGTTAGTTCTTCATTGTTAAAGGGTACATTAGTCAGGGTTCGTACTCCTCCTGAAATTCCTGAAAAACTCCTGAATTTTGCTTTTTTTTCCTAAGGGCCCTGAAAACTCCTGAAAATTGTGTTTTTTATCCTGATATTTCTTTTTGTCTGCTGAAAAATTACAATCGAAGAGCAAAAGATGAAATTATGACATTTCCATTTTTCCTTATCAATAGAAAGTCGCTGGAATCCGGAATTGTTACTTCTGACCTTACTAAGCGTCGAAAGAGTCTGCCGCGCATGTTCCGAGTCACCGCAATCGGGAAAGATGAGAGAATTGATATTTAGTATACTTTTTTGACAATTTTATAAAAATTGTCCACACTACCCCCTTCTCCCCTACAATTGATTTTTTTTTTCATGTTATCTCCTGAATTTTCTGTACTGAACTCCTGAAAAAATCCTTAGAAACTCCTGAATGTTACTATCATATATGCAGTATGAACCCTGATTAGTCTACCAGCTTTTGAATAATGCTGATAAAGAACACAGCCTGAGGATAAATCCCATAACCTTCTTTCTTCAATCCATATTCCTCAGCCATGCTATGATTTAATTCATTAGGCCACTGGTTGGCAGCAGTGGTGGTTTTTGCACAGATGTTAGAGGTGCCGGCCTTGTTCCTTTAAATCCTGGAGGGGCCTCAAAATCTATTCGACAATCATCACAATGCTAAGCTGAAGGTTAAGTTACAGTTTTGGGAAAGGTTAAGGCCTCAAAACAATTTTTTGCCTGTGGTCTCATACTGTCAAAATCCACCACTGTTTGGCAGTATGCAATTGTTGTGTCTACTTCTAGAAATATTGACTCTCCAATCTCTGTGGATTTTGTTTAATCAAGTAATAAATAATTTTCCCTTGTGGGTAGCTTCAAGAGCAGTGTAGAGATCAAAGGAAAATGTATTTCTACGGTTGTTAACTTTTATTTATTCGAAGTATGCGATATTCCCTCATTCATTGATACAGCATTTCTTTCTTCTTAACATTTGCCGACTTTTCTTCCTGAGATTAGATTATTTTGTGCATTTAAATATAAAAAGCATTTCTAATAACGTTATATTAGCATAAATTTATTGTAAAAACCTATTGTCATTTTACAAAATCGGATCTCAAGTTGGTAAAATGCTTCGAGCTGTCCCTTGTTTTAGCACTGAATAATTCGAATTTGAGCTCAAACTCTAATACGCGTGCATAGCGAAATGACGTATGAATAGGATTTAGTGTTAAATTCCCTGCGAGAATGTTTCATTTTTATCCATGGGAAATGGGGCCCAGTATGAGTTAAACTATATTTTTACATTTTTTTCCCCCTCTGGATATAAAATTCACGCATTCTCATTATATTAATCTGTATTACAGAAGGTGGATATAAACCAGATTTTCGTAACAATATGTGACGTGACTGGATAAGCAGAAGGAAGATTTCCATTCGCTGATTAATCAGTTTAATCATAATTTGCCGGGGGAAGGAAGGCCAGATTCCAAATCGCGACACGCAGGGATGCTACCCTACCTATTAATTGCTGAGTCAAAAGTCAAGTTCCACTGTCGTATGGCCATTGTTCATTGGATCATGCTTATTTACCGTTTGCAGGTATTTGTTTTTATGAGGGGTGGGTGTAAGGGGGGCAGTGGCGGCGATTGGGGGGAAAATGAGGGGGGATTTATAGACATCTAAAAGAAAACCCGGGAGTATGGGGAGTAGACAAAATTTAAAAATTTAGTTAAAAAATTAGCTATTTTTCCCGAACACATTTGCTTTTTCAGAATTCCTAGTTTTAGGCATCTAAAATAAAATAATTTAATTTTTCCCTGAAAAAGTAGGGGGCCCTTGCATGCCAGTACTTTGCCCGGCTCGGCAGTTCTCGCAAAATCCCCTCTTGCACCCAATGAATGCAAAAATATTTTACAACTCATGTCGCGCCCCATTTGTCATGAATAAAAATAAAATTATCTTGAAAATGAGGAAAATATATTTTTCCTTGACTCAGACCGACGGGCCTTACACCCCGCAAACATCATTATGTATTAGACTGTATTATATTAAAATATATAATGGTGAATGTGAATAGCCTACCTGGCCAAAAAAAAAGTCGCTTACCTTAATATTTGGTTGGACTACCTTTGGCTCGGATTACAGCATGCATTCGACGTGGAATTGTCTTAATAAGATTCTGTATGGTTTCAGCGCTTATTGTCGTCCAGATTTGCAGCAGTTTGTCACCGAGACACTGAACTGACGACGGAAGAAACGAACCGCCCCCTAACCGGTGTTCCAGTATTTCCCAAAGATTTTCGATTGGGCTAAGATCCGGTATTTGTGGTGACCAATTCATGTGGGAAAATGAATCCTCTTGTTCCCTGAACCAATTCTGAATAATTAGTGATCGGTGGATCTTGGCATTATCGTCCTGGAATGTGCCAGTTCCATCGGAGAAGAAAAAATCCATTGATGGGATGACTTGGTCATTAAGCACGTTTAAGTAATGCTGCGACTTCGTTTTGTTGTCGCGTAATGTTGCTGATTCCAGACCAGACCCATTGAAGCAACCCCAGATCATAATACTGCCTCCATTGGCCTGCACAGTGGACACTATGCATGAAGGGTCCATCGTTTTGTGAGGTTCCCTTTTAACCCTGTTCCCCATCGTTCTGGACTAGTATAGGCTGAATCTTGATTCATCAGACCACATGACATTCCCCCACTTCTCAACATTCCAATCTTTATGCTGCTTAGAAAATTGGTGCCTTTTTTACTGTTAATCGCCGAAATAAGTGGTTTTCTTGTGGGTTTACAACTGTTCAGTTCCATTTCTTTTAAGTTCTCGTCGCATTGTGCGTGTTGATATGCCCCTAGGTCCCGTGTTAAACATTGCAGTGAGTTCAAGTGTTGATTTTTTGCGATTTTTCTTTACCATTCGCTTCAGAGATCTTCGGTCCCGAGAACTTGAGAGTTTTATCCGATCACATTTATTCCGAGATATTGACGGTTCACCAATATCCTCCCAGGTTTTAATAATGCTCTGGACACTTCTCAAACCAATTCCAGTAATTTCAGCGATCTCTTTAGTCGTTTTCATTGATTGATGCAGGCCAATAATTTGATCCTTTTTAAAATTGGAAACATCTTTCCCGTGACCGCGTTGAACAATTTCACACATACTTGCTAAAGAAATGGTCAATTGCGCAGTGCTTCAGCACTATTTAAAGGATAAATTAGCTTAAAAATGAATTTAAATTTCTGTACTACCAAACTAATCAGGGCCTCTTGGGCATTTTCATATTTATTTCACATGGGCGACTTTTAGGTAGATTCCTAATAGGAAGTCTACCTATTGCAATGGTTCTCATGACACGACTTTCGGAAAATTTCTGCAGATCTTCACCGATCATGACCCCTAGAACCCAAAACCACCCTTCGTTAAAAAGTTTATATATATGTATATATATATTAATAAAAGAAAACATTAAAAACACGTTGTAAAAGAAAAACCAAAATAATAATAAAAAGGAACAAAAACGCCAACGTCCGGGACGCGTCATCAGCAAGGGAAATCCCGAACGGGCGCAAGCATAAAATTCGGTGTTTTCTGAACACAAAAATCTAGCAATAATGCAAAAAATAGTTTGTTTCCCTGGAACACCGAAACAAAAGCCAAAGTTTGAAAAAAAGCCCAAGTCCAATTGAGAAAGAAATAAAAATATAATAAAAGTCCAAGCCCATTAGAAACAAAACATATTAAACCCAACCCCAAAACAAAAACGAAGAAAAAGGTGTCAAAACTCACCCAAAAAACCATTTCAATCATTTTGAGTTTTTTCTTAACTGTTATTGCATTTGTTTCTGGTTTTGTTTATGCTTGTATCTATATAGGTATATATATATATAACGCTTTTTCCTATGTTATCTTGTGAACACGATAACTGGAGTAATTTTGATGCAAATTTAACCAGCATGGGATATGTTGTAAGGATAGTGAAAATCGCGGTCGAGTTCGTAGATGAGCTATCCAGCTCAAAGGGGGTGGGGGGTGGAAATTTTCATTTTTCCATAATTCCTTTACAATTGAAAATAGAAAGAAAATTCAAATTAGGCGAATTATTGCCTTATCATAATGAACAATTTTTGGATTTAAACCTTTTCGATAGCTACAATTGCTTGGAAAAGTGATTTCTCCGCCCTTCGCCTCCTCTCCCCCAACTTAAAATACGTTTTAACCTATGAATGTTAGCCCTTGTTAGAAAGCTCTCATCATTTGCAGTCTCTTCCACCCGCTTTCATTCTTGTAGCTCTAATCCTTATGAGAATAGAGGGCGAAATGTTCTTTTTCTTATTATATATATATATATATAACGCTTTTGCCCATGTTATCTTGTGAACACGATAACTAGAGTAATTTTGGTTAGATTTTAATCGGCGAGGGATATGTTGTAAGTTCGGTAAAAATATTGACCGAGTTTGTAGATGGGCTAACCAGCTAAAAGGGGGTGGAAATGGTGGGGTGGGCTGAAAATTTCATTTTCCCACAATTCCTTTACGATTGAAGATAGAATGAAAACTCAAAATAGGCGAATTATTGCCTCTTTATAATAAACAACTTTTGCATTGAAACTTTTTTGATAGCTATAATTTTTTAGAAGTTATGAGCTAAAATGTCACTTTCAATCCCCTCCTTCATTTTATCATTTACCCATAGCTCTGTTACGACTAAAGATAGGGGGGGGGGGGGAATAAATTAGGCGAATTATCACCTTATAAGAACGAACAAATTTTATATTAAAAGTTTTTGCCAGCTAAAATTGCTTAGAAGTTATGAGCTGAAAAGCGATATTCAATTCCCCAGGCCCCTCAATTTGTCATTTCCCCATTACTCTGTTATGATTGAAGATAGAAAGAAACTTTCAATTGGGGGAATTATCACATAATCATAACGAACAACTTTTATATTAAAAGTTTTTTGACAGCTACAATTGCTTAGAAGTTATGAGCTGAAAAGCGATGTTCAATTCCCCCAATTTATCTTTTCCTCATAGCTCCGTTATGATTGAAGATAGAAAGAAAATTTTAATTAGGGGAATTATAACCTTATCATAACAAACTACTTTTATATTGAAAGACTTTGACAGCAAAAGTTACCTAGAAGTTATGTGCTCCTATCAGCAGAATTCACTTCCATTTTTTGTACGGTAAACAAGCTGATATACCAGGCTTTGCTCCTGATTAAAATGCCTTCATGTCTAATATTTTTAATGTAAAAACTACTATTGTATAAAAATTATAATACACAAATTCCTTTTCTTATCTGAAACGTTTTTAATTAAAATGAGAATATCAATTGAAACAAACGATTTTTAAAAACAGCTGTTTTCTCCATAAATTATTATTTGTTATATAGGTACTTCAAATTTCGCTAACAATTACTAAATTAAAAGAAAGAAAGGTTTCAATGAATATTATATTATTCATTAATTTAAAGAATGAAAATAAATCAATCATTATTAGGTCAAGATATAAATGGCTAATAATCTACTTATAAAATTTTCTTTTAGCATTAGTCCAGAATTCTGTGAATGTATTCTGGCAACTATATATATTCGTATTATTCTTGTTCTTCAACAATAAAGAATATTGTTACGAATTCAATATAAAATTAATTTTGAAAAAATATAAAAATGAGAGAAACAAATTGTATGAAAATGAAATTTTTGTCATTGAAATGCAAATTTTACTTAAAATAAAATAAGGTGTAAAAATAGTTTCGTGAGATAATGATTTCCAAAGATATAGCGAAAAAAAACCTTGTTTAATTTTTAATTAACAGAAATTGTAAGTAACTTTCAGGCTTTGAAAAGTTAAGGTGAACTTTCTCTTGTCTTAATTAAAAAGTGTGCAAAGTCTGGTTGAAATCAGTCCAGTGGTTTAGGAGGAGATGCGGAGCATACATACAGACACAATAACTTTTATTTAAATTAAGATAATTATTAGATAATTACAAGATTA
Organism: Araneus ventricosus; assembly: GCA_013235015.1. Lineage (NCBI taxonomy): Eukaryota > Metazoa > Arthropoda > Arachnida > Araneae > Araneidae > Araneus > Araneus ventricosus. The sequence goes on along the minus strand of BGPR01006682.1, from coordinate 31,028 downwards.
AGATTGCTGGCATATACTATGAGCCATAAAAAAGGTTTTAGTGAAGATATCATCACAATTAACTAAATATTTAATTTTATTTAAGTAAATAGTTAATTTTAATTAATCAAACAGTTAATTTTAATAGTAAATTCGATAATTAGTTAATTTGACAGATTAATTTAATTTCATATTTAACTAAACATGGCTGCACCAAGATTTGCTTAATAAATTTAATATTAAATAGCCAAAAAAAAAGCTAGATATATAAGAGTTCCCTTTATCCTTTTTTATATTGAAAAATATCTCATTAACTTAAAATTGTTTTGGGATTTTCTGCCTGAGTATTTGCTTTTAACTGTCGATGGAGATTTAAATTTCCTGTTCAAAATGGCTGCATTGATATCTATGCTTTAAACACACGTGTTAAATTTCGAACTCACAATGTTTAATAATTTTTATTCTCTTATACGTTAAGAATTTAGTGACTATTATCTTTGTAACCAGGGAGTTCTCTAAATGAGCACATACTAGTAATGTTTCATGTCATGTGATTTTACCGTATGACAAAGTAATGTTTGCACAATTATATGATAACCTAGATTATATAAACTAATCTAGAGTCTTTCTTCATTCGTGTCAAGTGTCAATTTCTTGCTACTGTTTAAGATAGGCTGGCTTAATGTTATCTAGGGGGATATTTGCGCTGCTGGGATATCTGTTTCTTTATGATTCCTACGTGTTGAATGATTATGTGTTGGGATATATAAAAAAATTTGATCAATTTACTAACCAATAAATTTAGCATAAACTTTTGGAATGAAAAGTGGAATGATAAAACCTTGATATAGTAAAAAATTAAATGTCATGAAAACAGAATCATAACGTAAATATTGCAATGTGTAGAAACAATAAAGTCATTGGCTATGTCTGTATTGATCAATATGTAATATTTCATTACTTTTGTAAACATTAACGTAAAGGAATTTACCTTTGCCTTCAAGCTTGCCGAAAAGTTTTTTTTTTTTTCTTTTTTAACGTCGGACTACATTCCTTCCATTGCGGTCTCCGGAAGGAATTTGATTCACACGCCAAAACGCCACAAAAACGTTGTATGGGAGATCCTCTATATCTCGGTAACTACATATGTTAAAAACATAACTAATGTCTTATTTTAGAGATAAAGGGTAACAACAGAAGTTACAAAAAAAAAATTTGAAAATCGGAATTGTAGTTCAGCGACTGTTTGGCCATCAGGGAGACAAAAGTCAAAGAAGAATCGGGCACAGCTTCGGAAGTTAGATGTTTCTTCGACAGATATTTGGGCAACAAATATAATTCAGAAATATGAGATGCAGCCTGCAGACTTGGAAAATTTATGTTTAGCTGATTTTGTGGCATGGTATACTAAGGAGCAAAAACGAAAGCGCAAACGAGATGCCAGTGAGTTCGATGATGGAGCATCTGAAAATGATGAGAATTTGGAGGATGAAGACGAGGAGACGACGATAACTCTAACAATGATACATACAGAAAAAGAGACTTTGCATGAGTCTTGAAATACAGAAACTATGAAATAAAAGAGACACTCAATTATACCAGAGAGTTGGTTACACTATTCCACCAATTTCAATCAGAGCTCATTGATGTTTTGGATCAAAACAAATTCAATACTGTATATGAGGAGCATAAAGAAAGTATAATGGCAAAGAAACGAGTATGAAAGTCGTACTGACATCAAGTTATTAATGGAAGAATTAAAGGAACTATGTGAAGAGAATGAGAAAAACAGCGAAGAGAATCGAGCGAAAATGAAAGCTGTTGATCTTGACTTCACGGCAAACAACGATGATATTTTAAATGATCAGATCGTTGGAATTTCAGCGGTTAGAAAACGCGACAATGTATTTTTTATTTGACAATGTATTCATGACAAAAGAGAATTGAGAGTAACTTAGAGAATCACGAGAAACAAGAATATCGCAAGTAACTCCGAGAAATAAAAGAATATCGCGAGTAACAAAGAGAATCCGAGAAGCTGCGAGAAACAAAAGAGAATCGCGAGTAACAAAGAGAAACCGGCGGCTGTTTGAAAAAGACAGCCTCCTGTCTTTTTTTTTTGGCCAGGTAGTGTATAACTTATAATTCGTCCTCAGCTCTCACTGATATTTCTGGCATGTCATCTCGTCCGTGATGAATTTAAAACGATGTCTCTCACAACTGGGAGCCTTTAGCCGATTGGACCTATTGTCCCCATCTGGGCTCTGCGCCTGAATGCTATCTGCTCTTGGCTCAGTCCCGTGGTTTAACTGGAGTGAAGAGGGCAGGGCGCGTGCCTTGAAAGCCATTACCAGCAGTGGCGAATCCAGGGGGTGGCTATCGGGCTGCAGCCCCCCCTCTCTGAGCTAGCCCAGAATTCTTTATTTTATTTAAAGTCACTACAGCTGATTTTTCTTAATCTCCCCTTTAAAAAAAGTGAAAACATTTCTTCCTGTTTTTTGACGGGCTCGAAAGTTTTCCCACTTTTGTACTCATTCCATTCGTGTTCGCAACGTTGACACGGTCAAAAACATGTTTTTGCTAGTTATTTCTTTGTGTTTTTTGTTAAATTATCGAAAGTATTGTAGTGTTCTTTATGATTCTTATTGTCAGGTGAGTAAAGTTTAAGTGTATTGATTTACATAAGCCATAAGATTTGACATTCGTCACGAAGGTGCAAAACTTTTTATACCTCAGCCCCCCTCTCCGACCAATTCCTGGATTCGCCACTGATTACCAGTGAGTGCAAGGGAGAGTTAGGAGGACTACTTTTTAAAAAAAACTTTCTACGAACTATACAAAAGAAAAGTATTGTAATCGTTGAAATATTCGACCTCTAGTTTATGCTGAATCTTCAGGATTTAGATCTGCCCTTTGCACTCCGAAAGATAACTCGTGTGAGTGTAAGGTGTGATTTCGTGCTTTAGGAAGCTGAAAAATATTGTTATTAATTTCTTTCCATTTCTGAAAATTAATCTGTGTGTTTTTGCTATTATATGAATTTAATAATAAGCTCTATCCAACAAGAATATATGAAAGATGCATCATTCAGAATGCCGAGTCTAACTCGACATAAGAGTGCAAAGGGCTAAGAAAGTTGTTTTTAGAATTATATCTGTCTGTTTGTGAACTCGTTAACTCGTAAACGCAATGAGTTAGTCGGTAATGAATTTGGTATGTGGTGGTATTAACATTGTAGATTTATCAAATTTTGAACGAAATTCGTTTATAGCAAGTCTCTCTGTCTTTCCATCCTTATGTATGTGGAAACGATCAGGGTCGGCTCAAGGGTTCCTGACGACCCTAAGCAAAGAAAATGCATATGCCCCTCATCAATAAGTACTCGCATATTCAAATGTACAGTGTACAGTAGAACCCGGAAAATCCGAACTAATTAGGACTGACCTTTTTTCGGATTTCGGAGAATTCAGATTATTCAGGATCAGGAATGGTGTCAAAGTCTCCCCGACGGGGGACCAGGGCCTCCCAGATTATCCGAAATTTTGGATTCCTGGTGTACGTATTCCCAGGGTTCTATTGCATTATAAAAAGATATTGATTTTGTTTAAAACTTACAAAACAGAATTAAATTTTCACTCAAAAGTGAAAAATCAATTATTTTCTGTAACTCATATTTTAAACAACAATAAATCATTGACATCGCGGCATTTGTGAAAATCTCAAAAATCAAATTCACAAAGTTGGAAGGTCCTTGTTACCTTTCGTTTTCTGTCCTTCTATGAATGCAGAATATTATGTAAAAGCAAATGCTTTCTTGAAAACTTGGATTTAAGTATATTCAAGGGGTCTATAAATAGGGAATTAAGTATATAGGGCAGCGGTTCCCAATCTGTGGGCCTCCGATATCGTGTTAGTGGGCAGCGAAACACTAGTCAAGGGTCAAAGACAGGGAAGCTTCAAGAGTCGTCACTTGTTTTTTTGTTTAATAAACAACATATATATAATACTTTAACACTAAGCTATGCTAATTGCTTACATATACGTTTATATAATATATAAATGCATTATATGTGTTTCTATTTTTTTACTTGTTTATTTAGTCAGTGGACCGTAAAATATTTTTTATACAGCAGGTGGTCCGCACAACCAAAAAGGTTGGAAAACACTGAAGGGATTAAGGCCGCATCATCTTAAAGGTTATTGTTCTGTTATTATATTATAGAAAGTATATTATTTCAATGCAAATTGTAAATAACTGAAGGGCGAAATCCAAGGCTTCTCTGATTGCAAGAAGTTCCGATCGGAAAACCGAACAGTTTTTTTTTTTTTTTTGCGAAATCTGCAACAAAAAACCAACCATCCTCGGCTTTAGCATAGACGCCACTGCCCGTCCTACCCGAGTCCGATTTACTCCCATCAGTATCCCAGATAGCACGTAAGTTTGCAGCAAGTTTGATTTTGACTTGATATTACCTTGTCATGGCAAATTTGACGCGTCAAACTTGAAGCGAACTTGTGGCAAGTTCGCCGACAACTAGCGCCACCCTCGCTCGCAAAACGCGTTTGCCACAAGTTCGCCGTGACAAATAGCGCCACCTCCTTGCAATGCAAGCTAGCTGTAAGTTTGCAAAACAAGCTTGATGCAAAGATAGCACAAAGAGATAATTATCTTTGTCTCTGTTTTTAAAAAATATCCGATTTTTAATAGCATCTCCTAGACCATCCTTTTTATTAATTCAATAAATCAATGATAATTTGTAAAAAAACTAACTTTTATAAGAATTTTTTGAAACATTTTCCATCTTTTATAAATATAGCACTCACTTACTTAAAAAAAAAAACTGTATCGCCTTTTCTGAATATTTGAAATTTTAACGTTTATAAACAAAATTAAACCGAAAAACAGTCATGTTGTTGAAAAATAAACTTACATTTTGTCCCATTTTAGAGTAATTACTTTTGAACTCTAATTTCATATTTATTCTAATAGCAGAACGTAGTTATTGGCAATCACTCTCTTTGACTAAAATCATATTCTCAACTCAAAATTAATGAAATCAAGAAAACAGTTCAAAATAAATCGTATAAATTAGAATCAGTGATGTTTGGCAATCTATCTTCTCCTCTCAAGTTTAACTGGCCAGTGGTTAGCGCGTCAGCTTCGGAACCACATCAAGTCGCGAGTTCTAATCCGGGTTGTGTTCGTACTTTTTTTTGCTATAATTTGCAATGGAGTTTGTGCAGCAGAAAAACGCAGGATTTGTCCCATGGTGACTTCGAAGCTTGCGTTAACATTTCAAAACTTGTTGCAGGCTTACTCTTGTCGTGATTTGTTTAAACTTGCTGCAAAATAAGAGTACTATCTCAAGGATAAACGAGCCTGAAGGGATGTTGTTGATTACTTTAGTGACAATTAAATATATCATTTTTGGTGTTGAGTGTGCTTAGAGGCACTCTCATCAATAATTAGTCATTAAAACTAACTTTATCCAAAAGAAGTAGTTAAGCTAAAGCAGCTAAAAGTATGGTTAAATGTTAAAATCCCAAAACCTCTCTTCCCTTATTAACACCAATTGGGCTCTCTTTTTTTCAGTCTCTCCTGGTTGCTTGTCACACTACAGAATAAATTTTGAAATTCTTTTTAAATGGCCAGAGACTTTTAGTTTGGCGATATATCTGTGCATATGTTCCCGACAGTATGGTCCTGTTTCCTGTTTTGTATAACATCAAATGCAGGTGACTACTGTCTTCATCAATGGAATCTTCAAAGCTGAAACCCTAAAAGCCGTGCAAATAAGGTCCAGGTTTTAATATAAATAAACAAAACAGAAAACTCCTCCATTCCATAGTTCTTCGATATCTACTATAGTCGTTAACTTGGTCTATTCTGGTACCCCAGTTGGTTGGGAGACGTCACTTTTTTTCCCGCACGATTAACAACGGGAAAGAGTGACGTCTCTAACCCTCTCAGTAATTCAAAATAGACTCTCGCTCAACATTAACAAACTAAAGTATGGACGAGTTTTTTCGGTTTTGTTTATTCCCGATAAAAAACAAGGTACGACTTAATTCCATTCTAATGCTAAGTCAATGGAATCTTCAAACTGATCCAAAAGCCATGCAAAATAAAGTCAAGGTTTTTACTGTAATTAAACAAAATGAAAAGAAACTTGTCATAAGATAAACTTGTAGAAATTAATTTAATTTATTCGTTCAGAGACATCATTGTAAATAATACTTTGCACTGAATATTTATTTGAATTTTAATTATTTTGTCTTTTAAAAAAGTAGATTTGAGTTTATATTTTATCGTGAGTATGTGTTTGTCAGTCTGTACATTGTATAAAAATCCTTCTCAAATCAGATGTCTGTGGACAGTTTCTGGTTTGTTCACCCATTGAAAGCCTTGACTTACAGGTCTATTCTGGTACCCCGGTTGGAATTGGGAGACGTCACTTTTCCGCACGTGCTGCTTGGAAAAAGTGACGTCTTCTTTCGAACTCTGAAATAAGACTTGCCTATCTACTTGTATGTTAGACTTCCTTTGAAAGATTCTATTGAATAACTTTTGTCCACATAGAACTCAACGTAGTACAGGCATTAAATATAAAACAAACAAAGCAAAACTCGTCCATTTAAGCATTTTGTATGCCACAAATACGCCTATTCAAAATTGAGAACATGATATTTATATACACCACCTGTACAACTAAAAGCGAAAATGATATTATCACGTGAAGCAAAAGATGGGAGGGGGAAGATCACTTACGCAGATAAGAAATTTCTGGAATTTGAGCAAATAATTCGGTCATTCATTTGCCTTCAGCTAGCAGTAATCCACAGAGAAGGAAGTACTTCTTGACTTCTTCTCTGTGGACAGTTAACTAGCAGTAACCTAGCAGCATTGTATTTGGAATACTTGAAAATTCTTTTATCTACAAGTGAATGGCGTTTCTCGGGATAAAATATGTTGAGATAATGTGGAACTAATTCAGGGAAGTGGTTTTTTTTACTCATTAAATTGTATTTTCATTGAAGATGTTGAATTTATTGTTAGAAGCTGGATTTGTCAAGAGAGGAGATTACGATGCTAAAGAGGAGTAACGAAGTGTAGAACAGATTTTATTCTTCAAAATTATTTATTCCATCTCATCCAGATGGTGATAATTTTAAACCTATGTCAGCAATGAACTCTAAAGAAGAAAGGATTTCATGGTTTTCAAACCGTAATCGAAGAATTTAGAGACTCATTATACAATCCTATTCAAAAGAGATGGCTAGAAAAATGAAACATATATCTATTGGATTTACTACCTACAACTTTTACCCGAAGTGTGTCCAGCAGAACTGTTTGTGAAGAGGGGTTACATGGAGTCAGTGATCCGGTTTTGTGTTTGTTGGTGAATTAGCTGTACAGCATGTTCCAGATGATGAATCAGGCGATGTAATTAACAAATTATATGAAAGTTTGTGAGCGTAATGAAAGAAATTGTGATGAGCTGGGTAGAAGAACACGGAGGTTGGGTATGTACAAAATTTTATTTACTAATACATATGGTATATAAATTAAGAGATTTATTGATCGTTATTGGAATTTTTTCTAATTGCAGCGCATGATGAAATGTCACGAAATGTACACTTAGCACTCGACCAGAATTGTGTTTGATTCAGACCATGTTTTTTTTTTTTTAATTTTCATTGACTTTTCACAAGTTTTGTGATCTACTCAGAATTTGAACTAAGGAAAATTTGGGATAAAACAGCCAAGGGACGAGCATACATTTCAAACAGCTTCATCATCATAATCGATAGTGTTGTAACTATAACTGATAATAAAATATGAAGTTCTATGTTTAATTTTTCTTCCAGAAAATAGTGTTTTAATGAACATGCAATGTTTCATCATGTAATTTTTTATTGGGATTGATTTATGTTTGATTTTTTTTCAATGTAATGAATTCACTAACATGTTAAAATTCTTAAAGCTAGCTAAAATACAAATTGTGTTTTTTTAATTATTATTGTATTTACCAAAATTATAATTTGAATAAATTACTGTGACAACTATTACAATCTCATTTCTGAACAAAATAATAAAATGCTTTTTTTCTGAAAATATTATCTTCTTCATACTTTCATTAAAATAATGAATTTGAACAAACAGATTTATAAATATGTATTTAATAAACATAAGATTTTGTTTCTTTTAGAGTATTAAATTTAAAAATTTCGTTAAGTACTTAAAATGAAATTTTAAATTTGTATCATTTATCTACGTGAAATCTGTACATAACAAGAATTATTTTTGTATCAAAAGTAATTTTGTATCATTTTGTCTTGTGGTAATCTGTACATAACAAAGGGTATTTTTGTATTAAATGTAATTTTTGTACCTAAGGCTGAATACTGCATATTCAGCCACTTCAGTTAGTAGAAAGAAAATGACTAAATAAGATGTTAAAATGGTTTGTATTCAGTTAATGTACAATTATAATGATTTGAAAAATTAGTCATTTTCCCTTTATACCTGTATTATTGAATGTGTATCAAATTATCATAATTTTATAGGCTAAAATTATGTAATTCATACTTATTTATCATTCAATACAAAAAATTATGTAAAATCCATAAACATCTCATCGCTCTCTTAATTGAATCGGCACCCGGCAATCCCGAAACACTTATTAGATCTAATGAGATGACAGGAAAAAAAAAAATGTTAAGGAGTTTTAAATCCTTTTAAGCTGACTTGTTGTAGGATCTAAAAAAATTGCATGTCCAGTATCATTTTATCATGTCCATTTGTGAAACTGAAAGATTTTTGCCTATGAGGGATTACTGCTCTTATAGCTTCCTAGATATTATAAAGGAAAATTATTAACAGTTTTTTAGCGATTGTTATAATACAGCGATAAAATCATGTACATACACATAACTGTAAATATCCTAGAAAGAATATCATTTTAGAGATATGTTAGTCAGTTCTGTAGGAAATTGCAAGATTGTACGCTTATCGTATTTCTATGTTCACAATGTATGAATTTCATTGTCACCTTCGTCATTGATGTCATAGGCATCAGTAGTTTGAAATGTTCTTATTTTTTAGGTAAATAATAAAAATTTGATATTGGTTGGTATATAGAAGTTGAAACACACTCGATTTCTTATTATATGGTGGATTATGCATGGCTGAGCTTCAGCCAGCAGTCTCATCTTGCGTTGGCGACTTGGAGCCATTCTAATAAGAAGAGTGTTTCAACTTCAGATTTTAACTCAGATTTTAGCTTGGTTTCAATTTGATCATGAGCAATTTAGATACGGCTTTTGATATATGAGCAACTCACTGGCGATAATTTTATTTTAGGGACTTTTTCCAGCTTAGTTTCAATATAGGACTCCATTGCCCGATGTCTTTAGTTTAGGCGACTAACGATATGATGTTCTTGGTTAGTGAAAAAAGTCACCAATACAAGATATTATAATGATACTCATATATCAAAAGCTAATCCTATTCATCGGAACACATCTATGCATTTGAATAAGATTTTCATATTTAAAAGCGGAGTATTCATAATTTAATAAAAGTTTGGTTTTGATATTTTTTGTCATCAAACTTTTTTTTATTTACTCTCCCGTATGGTTTAAGATTTGTTGAATCTAATTTTTCCATTTGGGGAATTTTATCAGACTGTTAGACTCACTTTCAAGAAAATTTTGAAATGATGTATAACATAAGCTCGTGTATGCTTACCTTTTATTCTCTTTGGCTGTTATTATTGGCTCATAATATTTGTACTGGTGTTTGATGAACTGTGTGCTATAAGGTAATCTTATTTAAAATTATATTCATCTTCGCGATATATTTAACCCATGTTTTTTGTTTTCTAGGAGGGTGTGGAAAGAAGTCACCAAAAAAATAGATTCCTCGAAAATATAGACACAACCCACATCTTCAGACTTACTTAAACACTACCAAATCTTCTGATCAAGGATGGCATAAAATTTTCACAGGCTAATTGCTTTTGGTGGTGGGTACCTTGTTCCAGCTTGCTTCTCCTACGTGTACAGTCTTCTGCGGCAATAATGTGATATTTGACTGATAAACTTATAAACCAGGAATGATTCTGATTTAAGTTCTAAAGAAGCGGTTATATGATTTCAAAGGAATCTTTGTAGACAGAATTGTTACATATTAAACTTTTTCAGCAGTTCTGTTAGATGTTTTCATTTTCTGTAATTTGGAAATCTAAGAAGAAGACAAACTTTAATCTAAGTTTAAAGCGTTGTAGAGGAATTTGTTGCATCAACGCATTTGTTTTTCACAAGAAAAAAATATAATAGAGAAATATTTTGTTTTGATTTAGAAACACCATTGTATTTTTTGAGCGTTTCACTTGAAAGTAAATAATTCCGTAGAATTCATCTAGAAACATTATGTAAAATATTTATTTGTGGACTAATGATGAACTAAGACTATGACCTGTAGTTTTTTATTTGATTTATTGACATTTTTTGTATTTACAGCATAAACAAACGAGTCTTTTAAAAAACTTGTTTTATATTTATTGTTTTATAGTCATTTGAATTATCAAGGATAGTGCTTCTGAGGATATAGCGTGAGAAAAAAATTATAAATGGTTTTTGTTAATTTGGGATTTTCTTGTTGTAATACCAAATTATTAAGAATTCATAACAATTAATACATACAAATAAATGAATTTTAAAGTTAAAATTAATACTCTTTTTTTATCAGAAGAAAAAAAAAAAAAAGAGTTATATTTCTTAAATGTGCACTAAGTTTAATTTTATTTTGTCTGGTGTGGCATTACTTTCATCTAAATATTTTTCTCTTTATTATGAAATTTTTTGTAAATAAAAAATATTATAATTTATCTCCTCAATAAAAGAAAAGTGATAAGGCTAAACTTGATTTATCTTGACCAAATAAAATTTTTTAACTGCGATCTATAAACAAGTTCAGATTTTTTTCTTATCTGTAATTGTAGGTTATGTAGTGCTGCTCTGTATAATGTAAAGAAAATGATCCTTTATGTTTAGAGTAACTTGTGTTTTTTAGTTATCTCGTTTCTATTAAGTAAATTTCTTTTTTTTTTTTTTTTTTTTGCAAATTGTTCAAACGTGTGTGTATCTGGTTTTGTCAGATGATTTAAGAAAGTAAATGTTTAGTATTCAGATTTTTTATCTGTCAGATTTTCCTGATTAATTGATGAACGGCCAAGAATGTAAAAATGGCATGGATGTGTTGATAAATGGATTATGTTTTATTGTATTATATTTACATTTTGTCTTTTATTCTGGATTTTCTTTTCACATTTTTCTTCCAATGGATATGGAATTGAAGACTGGAGGTTTTGAGAAAAATCTTGCAACATATACATTTCAGTTATACAATCGCTTTTGTTTAAAAATGATAAACTGAACATTGGCATACTATATTTGGTCTTTTTGTCCAGTTGTGAATATTGCAATTATTGTTACATACTATTCAATGTTTTCTTTTCTGTTACAGCTTTCTTTAACATTCATTAAAATCAATTTAATTTCATAGAAAAGAGCGTATAATTGTCTAAAAGTTATAAAATTAAGAAGTTTGTTGCTGGATACTTTCTTTCAATATTCAGAGTTTCTTTTGGCTTCATATGCAGTTGTAATTTTAACACTTAATTAGGTATTGTATAAAATTCAGAAATTTGTACAGAATTTTAATAAATGGATATTTTGTATATATTGGCTTTCTCTACTTTTATTTATCTTGTTTCTTTCATAATCAATGCTTGTTCCAGTAGATACAGTTTAGACTTGTTTACATTACCGTTCAGGAATGAAGTTGTATGATTAGCAATCTTGATTTAGCTTGGTGAAATTTGGATAAAATGCATCTTTTGGAAAGTAAGTTGTTTATTATTTAATCAGACAAATTGTCTCTCAATGTTTGTTTAAAACTGCAAATAATTTTCGTGTGGGTAGTTTTTATTTAATATTTTTTATTTAGATGATGAGTGAAGATAAAGGTGTGCTCTAATCTATTTAAAGTCAAATTTTTTTTCACAGAAAACAGTTTAATATAGCTTTCAGTGGTCAAGTTGTTAACTATGAAAGAGCAAGAATTTACCGCATCACATGGCAGGGCTCTTGGGTATCTGTATATTTTCTGGGAATGGGAAAAAAATTTTCAATGACAAACATTCCATACATTACATTTTAAAAGTGGTCAATATACTTCAGAAACTGTACTATTTAATTGGATGTTTTATTGTGGTCGCTTGTAATTTTTTTTAGTAGTGAATAAATGGGTAAGAATTAAATGTATGGATTTTTTTTTAAATCCATTTTAAAATACTTCAGCTCAGACAAGAAAGGCAGTTCGCATATTTGTCTGGATTTTTTTTGGAATAGTGATAAAAACCAATAACTATGCACATTCTTGTGTTTTTTTTTTTTTATGTATATTTAAAATACTGTAATCTAAATTTAGAAATTTCTTAAATAAACTGAAGTAGTAATAAAGAAATTAACATTACTTTCATCTTTTATTTACATGGTACGGAGAATCTTTTATTTATAATGGGTCTTTTTCAGATAAGTACAATCCGTTTTAACTGAACTAGGGGGGGGCTGTTTCTGATAATGTTTTTTTTTTAGTTAGAGCATGAACATCTATTGCTATTTAATATCTAATTGGCATGCAATTCTGAAATGTTTTGTGTAAAACAAATTAAAAAACTCTTTGTAGGCTACGCCGTTTTTTTTATCTTTAAATCTCGGTTGGATGATATATTTGCACCAAGCGAGTTTGGGCACAATGTGGCATAGCAGGCACAGGTAAAACAATATTGTAATAAGATATTAATACTACAGTAATCATAATTTAACATTCTAAAATTAATCACTGATCTTCTTGAAGTCTTAAAGAAAATTAGGTTCTCACTTAGCATAAAGTGTTGTTTTGCGATTATTTCCTTGCAATATGCTGAATTTGCAATTTTGGAGGTGTTTAGTTAACCAAGGATTTTACTGTAACTGAATATTCAGGATGTTTAAAATGTTGCAAAAATGAAAGGGTAGTCAAGCATACAGAAACAAGTCATTTTTTGTAATGGAACATGGTGTCAGTGCAAAAGGCGATTTTCTACAGGTTGCTTTTTTGTCAGAATTTAAACTCCTGAAAAGACACAAGATGAAATTTATAACAGATTGGTTGGAATACCAGTTGACAATAATAGTGCAGCAACTCATTTGCATGAATAAACACATTACAAGAGTATCATGTATGGTGCAATAATGGCAAGAGTAGAATGCAGTATCAACCAGCTAACTTTTGGAATTCTTAAGGAGTGTTTAAGATGAATAGTAAGTTTTCAAAGGACTTGCGCAATAAAGGGGCAATTACCACTTCACATGTACTGGGTTGTTGTGCTATTAGCACATTTGTTTCCATTTCAATCTGTGTTGAAAGCATTTCATCTATCTGATGCATCCTTTTTAATTGCTTAATTCGGCCCCTGTAGTAATTCCCTTGTATTTTCTGACCCATATTCTGTGCGAAAATGTCTTTATTTCTGACAATGTCAATACTGCCTCATTACAGTCATCAGTTTTCAAAACGCCCTCTATATTTCTTGAACTTGCCTGTTCTTGTATGATGTCACCTGGCGAAATAGCACATGAAGTCCGTTGAGATGCATGTTTATGCGATTGATTGGCCTGTTAAATAAGTACTCAGAATTCTGCAGATTATTTAAAACTAATAACGGGGACCAGTCAGTTTGTTTGTTAAGAATATGATATATGAATTGACTCTTGTATAATTTTATATTCATGGTTCTCTTAATAAAATATTTTAAATTTCAGGACAGTAGATATTTAACCCATGTTCTTTTTTTAGTGGCCTTGCACCTGTTCTGTTCATTGTCTACATAGCAAATGTCCCTATTTGAGGTGAATAACTGGCCATGTCATATAACATCTAATTACACATATTAGCTCGGTGCCATCCTTCACTTTCTTATTCTTGTTGCAAAATATACATTTGATTTCAACATTAAGAATTGTGCAGCATATTTTATAGCCAGTAGCCTGTTCGCTGGATTAAAACATACTGAAAAAGAATGAAAACATAGCAACCTTAATCATTCAGCTTACTGGATATGTTCTTAATATATACAATATGGTTTACAGATTCCATAAAAATTTTGATGATTTAAAATATAGCTTAAAATGTATTAGAAAATACATAACTCCATGTGAAAAAGAAACACCTGAAAGTATTTGTTTAAACAATGGAAAGCGATATAATGAATTTGCATTGAAACAATGAAAAGTATTGTTGTTAATTATATGCAAAAGATACTTTAAAAAATTAATTAAGTAGAGAAATCAGTGTTCGTCAATTGATATCATTAAAATGATGGTACTTGCATACAGGTGTTGTAAAATAAAGCTCTTGTGCTGTAATATGCTTACTTGGGAAGTTATTGAGGAAAATTTCAATTTTGCTAAATTTTTATTAAAAATTCTAAACAAAATTTCGGAAAAGGGCTCTGAGGTGCACATTCTACCGTCAAAATTATGTTTGTGCCAAATTTCTTAGTTCTTGGTCTAACTATCTGGCCTGTAAAGCACCAACACACATTCTTTTTTTTTATTAGTAGAGATTGAAACAGATACATGTAATTTTATATTTCAGAAGAACAAAATTAAATAGCATTTAAAACTACTATACATGTTATTCAGACATGACACATTTCCGCGAGCATAGTTTCCACTTTTCGGCATCGAATTTTAAATCATTCTTGGGATCATTTAAATCTGCATTAAGAATTATTTATTGTGTGTTGGGGGGGGGGGGGTGCTCACACAGAAGCAAAGTTGTGCGCCATGTGAAAATTTTGCTTATGGCTCTAAGGCGAAGGAGTTTGAATTCATAAGATATTGCATAATCCTGCTGAAAGTTATGTTTCGTCCGAGTTATGTATCGGCGTTTTGCCGCGCTTTGAGGTCAAATTTAGCATTGGGAGGTATGTACAGAAAGGTTGTATTCTTTTCTTTCGTTCGTCAATCGTCTTTCATTTCATCCCATCTGAATTCATTCTAATTTACGATTGGATGAAAGAAAATCATCCGCAATTTCTATGATCCGTATTTCGTGAAAAAAATTACTGAAAACCAATTTATTTTCGGTCTGTATTCTTTTCATTTTTTTGGTTATTTCGATTTCTGTTTTGTTAGTTTCGTTTCCCTAACGTTTGTCTGTCAAGCTGGAACATGACACGTTCGATGCGAAAACGCTGATTTCAACGTTTTTCGGCATCGGGTCCCAATCATTCTTGGGATCGATGTAAAATCTGCATTAAATTTTTTAGGTAATGCGTTGGGGAGAGGGGTACGCACACAAAAGACGTATAGAAAAAATACAAACAAAAACTGCCCATACGTGTCACACATTTAAAATATGTCAGATTTGATGAATAAAGATCAAGTGGTGTATATTGGAAACATATTCTTCGGATTTAGAGTTAAATACAAAGATGATCAACAAGAGCAATCTGCTATTAGAATATTTTGAAAAAAAAAGATTTTTGCGTGATGATATTGATAGTAAATATGAAAAATTTTAAGGTCATTAGGCAAAATCTACTAAGAACTTGATAAAATGAAAATAGGAATAGAGAGAAAATTATAAAAGAAAAAAACCCCAAAGAAAGAAAACAAGAATTTGTTAGAAAAGGGGGGAAAATAGCAGACTGAAGCATACAAGAAAACTTGAACGTTAGCTCAAAATGAGAAACAAAAGTTTAATAATTGTAGTATAATCTCAAATAGTTTTACATGGGCATGATATTTTTTTTTAGTGAGAATTTTTACCATAGTTTTACTTTAACCGACTTTTGCGATTCATTTTCATAAATTAATTTTTCTTTAAATAATAGTCTACACTGTTTTTAATATTCAAGCACTTTTTGTTTAAAATTTATTCATTTATTGTTCAATTAATAATACATATTTTACTTCTCGGTATTTACGTTTGACACGATACCGTATTTATGTAGTTCAGCTTTTTTGTTCTGAGCCTGTGTCGTGTCTGGTTATTGAATGAGAGCTACATGCTTCCTGGTGTAATGACAACCAAACCAAAAACTTTGAATGTCACATGCTCATATAAGAAAGTCGCTGGAGTTATAAAATTCCTTCAATGTATTAGGGGATGTAACAGATATTCTGCAACTATTCAGTATTCAACTCTTTTGCCGAATACTAAGCAGATATTCGGCCGAATATATTTGGGATAATAATTTACCAAATGTGGCACCGTACACATTTAACAAAATTTACCAGAATTAATACTGAGCGATACAACCTGAAAAAAATCTTAACATTTATCCAAATTTTAAGATTTACTAATGCCGTGATGAAGAGCATTTGTATTTTAAAGAAGTGAATTTTGAGATGTACAGTAAGAAAACACTATATACTTAGCATTGTAGGGACATAGAAAGCATATTGTTATAGACAGTTTGAGAGGATTCTTTTATTTAAATTTTAAAGTGGGTATAGAATGGTTTTGTGCGATAATAGCTTCCAAGTTATTGAGCAGAAGCAGAAAATATCAATTGATTTTTAATTATTACAAACCTAATTAAATTTTTGTAAATCCTTTCTTAGTGAGCACCAACTATCCAGGAAATACATTACTTAAAATTAGTACAGCTTTAGGTCCAACAGAGACTGTCTTGTCGAGGGTTTTAAGCTATTTTTGAATCACATGCTTGTTGTATCGCACAATTACAGATGCAGTAAAACCTATTTATAACGATATTGTAGAGTATATATCGTTATAGACAAGTTCTAATTATATATGGTTTGAGGTTGGGCATTCAATATTTATGTGTGTGCATGTATTAATATACTAAGATATTTTATTGTGCTTATTGATTCTAGAATCTTATAATATTACTGATATAAATTTTATATTTAAACTTTTTTAAGATCTTCAAAATGAAACTTATCGTTGAAAACTACGTCGCATCGTCATTTACGACACATTTAAATCGTTTTTCGTTTTCTATCCACTTTTCTTTTTTCCCTCAACATCCAGTGTCTTTTCTTTTTCTTCATTCCTTCTTTTCTTCTCTAAAAAAAAGCTGTCGTCGCTGAAAAAATCCCATTTTTGTTGTAAAACAACACCACCTATCTCAATTTTTTTGAAATTTCATGGGGAAAGAAATACTCAAATTTTGCAACCAACAATGAATTTTTTCATAGCTCTGGTAGAAAAAATACGTACTCGCATTCATATCGGATGTTAAAAAAAAAAAATTCGTTATTAGTTGCGAAAATTGATATTTCTTCCTCTAAACCTAAAAAATTAAAATGAGGGTACTGTTAAGACGATTTTTTTACCCGCATCAACTTGCTTTTGATCGTGATGATCAGTTTTCGAAATTATTTATAACTTTTTTTCTTTAAAAGCAATTTCAAGGAACAAGTGGTCAGTCAAAGTACTAAATGTGAATGAAAGGTTAGTGCCCATCAAGTCACAGGCAACAAATATCTGCACATTCAATCGCTAATCCCAGATCTCCCCTCTACAACAGGGTGTGGTTTCCTAGCCCCTAAGAGATAGGAGTATCGATGTCAAAGAGGCAAAAAGTGATTATCGTTGTAGGCAGGTTTAAAACACCCTGAGTAAATGGAGTTCCACCGTACCAAAGAAAATATAATTAGAGACAATTGTTATACACAAGTTTCACTGTATATACGTTTTTTTATTCAAGGCTATAATTCTGGCAAAACTACAACCGTATTTTATGTAGGGATCAATCTTTTTTACTAAAATATGAAAATGTTTATATTGGTTTCGATTTTCATACCCGAGTCTAAATGTATTTTTTTTGTCCTCAGCTTTATATTTTTGTGGCAACTGTTCCCTCAGCCCCTAACACATCCTTTAGAGTAACTAACAAAAGTATCAACGATTAAAATTTCTGCTTCTATGAATCCACCGGCTGTCTTATGTGAGAACAGGATGTTTACTATAAAGTAACATCAGGCTCATATCAACTTCTATTCAGACTACGGCCATTTTTAGTTAAAGTTTTACTTGTTCGAAATCCCGCTCGTATGTATATTTAGCAAACACGTAACCGTACCGTTTTTTAGCACTTTCTCCCAATTATATCATATTGCAGTTGGAAATTGGAAATTATTGGGGTACTCGATTGCCTTTTATCCCCTTTGCAATTTTATTTACAGTTTTTTAAATTGATAATTCTTAACTTTCAAAGTTAATTCTCTGTAATTTAATGGATTAAACAGTTTCTTTTTAGATGTTTCGTTTGGAAAGCCTAATCCATATAGAATTCGTCATTAGTTTAAAAAAAAAATGTTTTTTAAAAGTAATTTTGTTTTCGACGTTTGTAAGGAAGTAGTCAACTTCGTATGAAATCTGTTACGTTTTCCCGCTACAGTTTAATTCAGATACTAAACCTTCCTTTGACACATTAAAAGATTAAATTATATTTTCGGTGACTTGCCATGCTATTTACTAAGCATTATTAAAAACATGTTAAATTTTTTTTTTTCCGCTTCCTGAAATTTAATTTGATTCATTATATTTTCAAATGTTCAGTAACGTCTATAGATTATCTATGTATTTATTGTAAATTCTGAATTTACTACTACGATGTCAACAACGCGGGGTAATGAATAAATGTGATTTGCTGTTAATCAATGGGAAATAAATCATAAAAACTAAATGCTCTATGTTATCATAAACTATTATCTGAATTTTAAATTGTAGGTTTTCCTGACGCAGAAAGAAAAATGGGCTAAAATGGAGTTAACATTATCGGCGGCAATGAGATAAGATCAATTCTTTAAATGTAGTTATCATTAGTTTGCATTTATCTTTCATATAATTTAAACAATCGGCAGCAGACACTGAAAATCCCATTCGTTCGGAAAAATGATTATGTGATGAGTTTAGAATTCTTAAAACAGAAACATGTCGAGAGAAATTAGAATAAATTCTACCTTAAGCGAACCGGAATGTATTGCCGGTGTAATAGATCTCATCGTTACGATTCAGTTGTTACTTCCTACGGTGACGATGTTTCACGCTAAATGAGGAAATCAGAAAATTAACTCATCGCCATGGAAGAATTTTATGATGAAGCAAGCATCCTTTACATATTGTTGCATTACGCGCCTGGGTCTAGAAGCAGAGACCACACCGTAGTTAAGAACAACAGCAGCTTTATTGAACAAGCTAAATGGGAAGAAGGAAACGAATACTCTGTGCAGACTTTATATATCATGCTCGCGCATGAATACACTACGATCTTTCTTTAAAACGAAGAAGATTTCAAACAATTTCATAGAACGTAAATTATTAACAAATCTATGTTATGAATTGTACTTTCAACTTAACATTAAAACCTGGCAGCATAGCAGCTGGGTGGTTTTACAACTCTGCCGTATCTGGTTCGTTACGGACCTTGTCACAGACTTTTGGAAACAGGCTCGTAAGAACTAGATTCTTTGCTGGGTAAAATCCGATGCAGGTTCATCAGAGTGGCTCTTGAGGTCTTAATGTAAGTATAAGACTCTGGAGACAGCATCACTGATAAGTATTCCTCCGGAACCTGTAAGAATTCTTAAAGACGCAAAGTCCAGAACATTTTATTTGGTCTCCAAATGTATCCGATTCTTGTTCTTACTTCTCCGTTATATGTTCAAATACGATAAGATCTAGGAATTTCGTTCTGGCGTGAAACCTGCCGGTTCCCGGTATTGACTCTATTTCACTTTTGAACACAGAATTTCCAGGTTGTAATTCAGGCAAAGTTCTACGGTAAGATTTGAAAGCATTGCGCGTCTAACTCTCATTTTTGGACTCCTTTATGTATCGACAAACTTGGTAAGACTGTAGAAAGTTTGCGATTCATTAAGAGCACAGCGGGGAGCGTAAAATAAGATCCTAGAACTGGAAGTAGCACGGGTATAACAACAAAGCCAAATAGGGATCTTTAGAGTCTGCTAACCCCGTTTTCTAAAAAAAAGAATTTTAGTATGTGACAGTCTGTATGGTTCTTTCTGCTTGACCATTGGAATTTAGGTCAAACCTTTACTTAGCACTAACCTTTACATGCTTAAATTTCCAACTTTGCTTGAAGTAATCAAAGTATCAGGGGTGAACGGCAGTCCACCGTCCGCACTTGTTAACTCTAAGGGTTATACCATGTCTCGCAAAAATGATTTAATTGCAGGTAAATTACAACTGTAGCTTATAACTACAATTAGCTGCTCTTCATCTGTTTGAATAGTGATCTACTTTTTCGTAATTTTTACCATTGAAATAGAGTCTATAGCCACTTTGACCCAAGGTGAAAGTAGGAAACTCCATGCGGCATTTCAGGCTCGGTGCAATTTGAAATTTAAGCACAAACTGGATATTTTCTATCATTTCCTTGATATCTTTAGATATAGTGATCGCTTAGTCTATGAGCGACAAGTGTGGAACAAATAAGTGCAATGCTTGACTGACCGTAATTTTGTTGCACTTCACAGCTACAATTTAATTAACAAGTTCTTGTGCAAGCAATCTGGAGTAAGTGATTGTTGCAAAGTTCGTGCATTCGAGTTCGCAGTTCGTTTTAACGTTAAAGTTCTGATCAATCAGGTTCCACAGAGATAGAGATCCAGGCTAATTTTCCATATCGAGGTGATATTTTAAGCACGAGAGACTACAAGGGAGTGCTCGAATTCTGAGCAAAGATTCAGGATAATTGCTGATTCTCAGAGATCGTTGCCTAATTCAGGTATTCGGGTTTCAATTCAGAGCTGATCACACAGCTCTTTTGCACTACCGGAGACTGAAACGCCGTTTCGAGCCTCTCTAATTCGATTCTTCCACTCTCCTTGTTCCCCTCCAACACCCCGTTTGTCCGTACTTCAAGGGTGGGCTCCGCCTTCTTCACTCCACTGGATAACCGGACTCCGGCGACCAACATTAAACTTCCTATCTTCCAATGGTCAAATCCGACCGTGGGATGGTTCCTGAGTTTCATAACCACAGGTGTGACATGAAAGGAGCACTGCTCATCTCCTATTAGTAGGCAAATGCGCTCTGTGACCGATATTTATTCTTGTGTATTGTGGTCGCTATCCGCTTCGCAGCTATTACCTTCGCGAATATACTTAATGACCACCAGGTGTGTTGCGGTTGAAGAGTGGAAGATGCTCGACTCTTTTCTCGTGAAACTGTCTCGCGGGAAGGAAAAAACATCACAATATCCCTGGTCAAAACACATGTTCGAGTCATGCTTATAGTTTAGCAATACCAATGTCTTTCATGCAATGTTCAAAATCTCTCTCGCATACTTTCGGTACAACTATTAAATTGAGCTTTAACAATGGAGTCTATTCTGGTACCCCCCGGTTGGTGGGAGACGTTACTTTTCCATTGTTAACGAACGGAAAAAGTGACGTCTCCCAGCAACCGGGGTACCAGAATAGACCGTTAGTCATCAACAAATGCAAGCTCATCTTTATATTTACCGAATATTTGCAGCCGATAAACTCACTCATACCTTCTCCAGCCACATTCTAACAGTGATTTTAATTCCTGCACTACAGGATCACTTTTATTAGCATCGCTTATTTCTTGCAGCTTAATAACTATCAGAAATTGGTGGCTATCTAGAACAGATAAAACAGGTCTTCCTCAATTGGTTGGAAAGTGGTTTCTAATTAAGGGTGCCCTTGGTGTATCAGACACAGGCATTTCTTTACCGAGTTTTATAGAAGATTCATAACCATAACACTGTAGTGCAAGTAAAACCATTGCATCCCTCGAACCTCACTTAGTTGACAGGCTTTGGAGCATAGCTATCAGTGGTTTTGTGATCAGAATAAATCTTAAATTTGTTCCATAGACATACTGAGGTGAAACTTCTTGCATCCATAGAAGCAACAGCTAAAAGTTCTTTCTCAATATGAGCGTAGTTACGCTGCGTTGTGGTCAAATTCGGTGAAGCGAAAGCAATAGGCTTGTCCCTTTGCTGTAAAACAGCTCCTAAACCAAATGGAGATGCATCTACAACAATCTCAGATTCAACCCTAGGATCGAAGAATGCTAAAACCGGGGATTTCGTAATTTGCTCTTTTACCCGATCCAAGATTTTATCATAGGAAGAATCCCAAAGCAAAACAGTATTGTTCTTAATTAATTCTCTAAGCGGAGCAATTAATGTTGACAAATTTGGAAGAAACGTTGATAAATAATTTATCATTCCCAAATATCGATGCAAGTTTTGCCTATCCTCCGGTTTACTCATACTGAGAATTGGTTCTTACTTTGATTTATCAACAGCAATACCATCTGATGATAATGTATGACCTAAAATTTCGGTTTCTTTATCTTACATCCAGCCCTATTGGTAATCACGCCGGCTTCTAATTCCACTTCCGCGTTGGACCACCTTCGGAAATCGTGGTATGACGTTTCGCTTATTTTTTTTCTCCACTGCGTTAGGAATTTTAGCTTATCTTCTTCTCTACATGTGTTAGGAGTATACGAGAAAGTTTAGGGTAGACCACTCCCGCTGGTTAAAGTCAAATATGATGAAGGGCGAAAAAATAAGAGCATACCCTGGACGCCATTTACGCTTGCTAAGTCACTGATGAAGATTGAGGGCGAAAAAAAGCCATATTTTGCTCCGGGCGCCGCTCACCCTTGCTACTCCACTACTGTCGAAGCTCTTGTATTCCTAATTGGGGGTCGAGGGCTGTAAATTTTCATAGCCTTTCTGTACCTTGTATTTGAACTTAATTCGACGCATTTTGTTTTTAACATTCATTTTTTACCTTCTCTTATACGAAATGTAGAAGGGGAAAATTTGTGGAAAAAATTCGACTTCGAGATATTGATGAATTTCCAAGTTTTAGACGTCCCCGAGTTCGGAAAAAATAGTTTTTAAAATTATGTCAGTGGAGAAGAGGGGTCTTGGAAAGTACTTAAGCCTCAGGGGCCTTTCATCTTCCACTTCAACTGGAAACGAATGGTTACTGAAATAACAATTATAGTGCGCCTAAATTTAGTTAAATATGAGAATTATTATTGAGGTCATCTCGCTGTTCTTTTTTTGTCTATATATACAGAGTTATGTTTATCTTCCAGTTTGTAAGCACAATAATTCCTAGAGAATGAGCTTTACGAATGAAATTTGGTATGTCATTTTCACATCCAGTGGCGTACCTAAATAAAATGGCGCAAGGGCAAATACCAAAACTGCTTCCCCCCCCTTTTTTTACTTTCTCGTGTACGAAGTATACAAAGAGAAAGTATTGTAATCGTCAAAAAATTCGAACTCGAGATTTTGACGAATCTCCACGTTTTAGACCTCCCTGAGTTCGAAAAACACAATTTTGGAATTATGTCTGTCTGTCTGTCTGTGAACACGATAACTCGAAAACTGTTAGAGATACAGGGATGAAATTTGGTATGTGAACTTGACACATAATTTGTAGGTTTCTATCAAATTTTGGACAAAATCCGTCCACGGGAAGTCCGTCTGTCCGCGGTCATGTGAACACTATAACTCAAAAACGTGAATAGCTAGATGAATAAAATTTGGTACACAGTTTTATCATCATGAATGTAGGTCCGTATAAAATTTTGGGCCAAATCCGTCAAAGGGTTGACTGTCTGTCAGTTTGTATAATCGCATACTTGTAAAAATTATATCTCCTAAACCCTTTGGCTTAGATAAATAAAAATTGGTATGACGTTTGCTAATATTAATTATAGATCTGTGCTCAAATCTCGTTTCAATCCATTGAAAAAAAGATGTTCAAATTGCATATTTGGTTCAAAATGCACATTGCGACTGTGTATTGGCGAGCGTTTCGCTTATTTTACTCAAGTTAGTATAGTTGGCTTTTGACCTTGGCGATCTACGAAGTATTGTAGCTTCGGATGCGCTTTGGAAATTATGGCAACCCCCTGAACCCGAAACTTCGTTTTGACATTCTCCAGATGGAAGGTATGGTGAAATCTTGCATGATATTTGTAGTAAGATTTCGATCTCAAAAACTTTAAATAAAGTTGTGGTACCTCAGCGCTCGTAAAAATTGAGAACTTACGCATTTTTTTTAAAATTGTTATTATTTTCCTTTTACACATAATCATAAAAATGGGCGCAGGTCATTTTAAAATTATAATGTCTCAGAGTTTAGGAAGCAAACGGGACGTATGGGAACCCTAGTTAGAGGGAAAATGACACCTTTTTGGGAAGTATACAAGAAAGTTTAGGGGAGACCACTCCCGCTGGTTTTCTTTTGAAATGTGATCCTCATTTTCTTTAAGGAAACTTTATGCCGGGGAGTGCAAAGATTAACCAGCGGGAGTGACCTCCCCGAAACTTTCTCGCATACGACCAGAAATGTGGGATGGGTAAACACCCAGTTGGTAGGTAAATATTTTTGGGGTATTTACCCAAGGCCTGGGTATTTTGAAAAAAAAATTATGAATGGTGATTTACAATGAAACATATGAAATTTATGAATTCCCCAAAACTTAATATTTTGCAAAAAAATTGCATATTTTCCCAATTTTTACGCGCGCTGAGATACCACAACTTTATTTATCGTTTTTGAGTACGAAATCTTACTATAGATATTGCACAACATTTCACTACACCTCTGGTTAATCACAGGAGTCCATCTGGAGAATGTCAAAACGAAGTTTCGTTTTGGGGATTGCCATAATTTCCGAAGCGCGTGTTTGCGGCTCGCTACAATTTCCGCGAAGGTCAAACGCCAACCATACTCACTTGAGTAAAATAAGCGAAATGCTCGCCAACACACAGTTGTAATGTGCATTTTGAACTAAATATGCAATTTGAACACCTGTTTTTTAACCAACTGAGATGAAAATTGGGCACAGATCTATAATTAATGTTAGCATCCGCGATATCAAGTTTTATTTATCTAAGTCGAAGGGCTTATGAGATACATGTATGCGATTGTACAGACCGACAGACAGTCAACCCTCTGATGGATTTATACGGACCTACATTCACGATGAAAAAACTGTGTAAAATTTCATCCATCTAGCTATTCAAGTTTTTGAGTTATAGTGTTCCCATGACCGCG
The DNA here is from genome assembly GCA_013235015.1 of Araneus ventricosus. Classification (NCBI taxonomy): domain Eukaryota; kingdom Metazoa; phylum Arthropoda; class Arachnida; order Araneae; family Araneidae; genus Araneus; species Araneus ventricosus. Next base: position 5,873 of record BGPR01006682.1, on the reverse strand, counting down.
GACATACAGACAGACAGACTTCCCGTTGACGGATTTTGTCTAAAATTTGATAGAAACCTACAAATTATGTTTAAAGACCACATACCAAATTTCATCCCCGTAGCTCTAATAGTTTTCGAGTTATCGTGTTCACAGACACACACACAGACAGACATAATTCCAAAATTGTGTTTTTCGGACTCAGAGAGGTCTAAAACGTGGAGATTCGTCAAAATCTCGAGTTCGAATTTTTTGACGATTGCAATACTTTCTCTTTGTATACTTCGTATACGAGAAAGTAAAAATGGAAATAAACTTAAAAAATAACATATATAACATTCTTGTGTTTATAGGATTGACACATTATAGTTTTTTTTAACAAAATTTCGTTGAATTTTCACAGAAAATTTGGTACATTTTAACCTTAACCCCTAGATATAGCTTAAATAAGAAATTCAAAGTTTGTAAGAAACTTTAGATATATTAGAAATTTATAAATAAAAGATGCATTCCATTTATCTCGTATTTGAGTATGAGAAATATAAAATGTGCACAAATCTTTTAATCCATTGAAAAAATAAAAAACCCACACACATATGAATAATAATGGAAAAAATACGTACATTACTTTTTTTCCTCTATAGTCAGTATATAAAAACTCTAAACATTGAAGTAAATGTTTTGCTAATACAGATAAAATCATACAAAAAACCTTAGTGACTAATATATTTAATAATATTCACAATATAATTCATCATATAATTTCATATATATATATATATATATTTAAATTTATTAATCAAAATTTACAACTAATAAATTTAATGCTTTATCTAGCATATTATGACAAAGTTCAAATTCATTACATGTAATTAGGGGATATCACATCACAATTTTTCAAATCACAATTATCAAATTTTGTGACTGATATATTAAAGGGAAGCGGTCCAAAATAAAGTCCAAATTTATCTATACGATGAAGCTAAATATAAAACGTGCCATATTATGGAAGTATACGAAAGTCAAGGATTTCGTGTATATTTTAACATGTATTTTTCTTAATTTATCTATACTTATAAAAGGCAATGTTTGCGTGCGTTTGTGTGTCCAATGAATTAATCCGCCCAATGTGTGTGTGCGATGTCCAGACGAATATATCGCACTTACAGCCATGAAATCTGGCAGACAGGTAGTCGTGACTCAATGCCTAGAAGCCCAAATTTTACTTCTTTTCTAGAAAATTTTTTATTTATTATTTTGTATTGTTTTTGGTAATTTTTCGCACTAAATTCTCAATAGCATGGTTTCGAATAATTGTACGAAAACAATAGATACACCATCGAAAAGAACAAACGATTTCCGTTCTAATGAAGTTTGTTTCGAACGTCTGACATAATTTACTGAATTTTGAAATTTTAAAAAAAAATTGTCAGTTAAGCCTAAAAAATTTGATTTCGAGTTTTAATTTGCTGCATCTAACCTTCTAATTTTGTTATCAAATTGAAATTTCTTGAAGTAATAAATATTACTTTCCTCCGCGATTTAAAACAAGAACGGTTAAAATTGAACGGTTGGTTGAATTTAAATTAATTTTTTCGTGAAGTGTTAAAAAAATGTTGCTTCATAATTTTTTTCTCGTGATTCTTCGTAATCAAGGTTGCGTGACGTCTTTTCCCAACATGCATTTCGCCAAAACCGCGTGACGTCATAATCCCTTTGCTTTCAACGCTTCGACAGATCATTCTTTTAATCTTTTTAATTATACTTTTTGATAGCCGGGCATATGGCTGATATCTTTAGTTACAGAAGACTGGAAAATATGAAATATGCCTTCAAGGAGCTAATTACATAATGTGGCTTCAAAGTTTAAACCTGAAGTGGAATATTTCATCGCTCTTTTTTTTCCCCCCTTCTTCTCTAATTCATTTTGGATATATTTAAATACCACAGAAATTATGTTTGTCGTATTGTTCCATTTGAAATCGTTTAAAATTTCATTCGGTTTTCATTTTTTAACATTTTACCTGGTTTACAGGAATCAATCTTTTTAGTACTAAAAATTTTTTTCGAAAAATCGGTTTATTTGATATGTAACTTCAATTTGAAATCATTTCGTTGAATGGCTTTAATTCAAAGTATCTAATGTCACCAATTAACTATTTTAAACAGGATCCAAAGATATAACTCCATTTTAGCGAGCGAAACAGATGGTTGTTTTTACTCAGTTTGAATTCTCATTGTCGAGAAGATAAAATAAGCTGACAAAATCAATAATATAGATATTTTTTTTGTATTGATTTTGTTTTCAAAAATTTATTTTATGTCATTGTGCGCTTTTAAAAATTTTTTGTTGAAATTCATGATACCACGGGCAAAGCCGTACGGGTACTGCTAGTTATTAATATTAATTTATCTTCTTATCTGTTGTATCTGTTCAGAAATGTATGTGTGGGATTTTTAAGTGACTATCCCTGTCAGAGAAGTGAGACTTCACTTAAGAAGGGCGCTTTAGTTGTTTCAAGTAGCAGTCGCGTATATACTTACGTTGAATGTCTTGATTACGAAATACATCTTCTTCAGGCTACTTAAAGAAATCTGAGACAGACTGCTCCCCCTTTTCTTACTCGTATGTCTCTGAATGCCGTCATTGTCAGGCGGAAATTACTGTTTACTAACGACGTTCCTTGTGGTTTGTAAATGCTTTAGGAATTTAAAAGTACAGCAGTTTCGATTTTGTTTTTAATTCAAAGAACGAGTCTTTGTCTGGGTTCTTCGGAATCAGTGTGATAACGTTTGGTAGAAACGAAAATGTTTATTTCTAAAAATTATCTAAAGTTTAGATAATGAATCGTTATTTTTTTTTTCCTTTGTAAGTAAGAAGGAAGCTCGTATTTTGGTTAATTGTCCGTTTTTAATTCTAAATGTTTACTTTAATTCGAAAAATAACTTCTCTCCGCACCGGGACAAATATTACATCACTTGTAAAGCAACCATAAGTTATTACAGTAGAACTCCGGGAATCCGAAATTTTTGATAATCCGAACATCTTTTTAATTTTCTGGAAAATTTTTACTGAAAAATGGAGGAAAAATAACAATTTATTTTTATTGCTCTGTTTTCCAGCTTGTTTAATAACAATTTATTAAACAAGCTGGTGTTTATTCCTAACTTAAAAGAAGTATTCGAATTAGTCTTTAAGAGTGATTACAACACCTTAATTAGTAGAAGCACACTCGGGTATCTTCTTTCTACCCTCAACTTGTTTGCCCTTGCACCGTGCGAATCGCCGCGTGCTCTTTCCGTACGATTTCACAAAGCATTCAGAGGCAATACTCTACTGCTTTTGGTATATCAAGAGTATTTTATCGAATTTCACGGATAACACAAATTCCCCGGAATCCGAACAAAGGTCAGTCAATCAGTTCAGATTCCCGGGGTTCTACTTAGGGATTGCAATCCGGCACTAATTTCAATCCAGCCGGATTCCCATAGATCCGACGGGATCCGGCCGGATTGGACACATCAAAACTATTTTGGCTTTTCATTCCAAAATCAACTGTATAAAAGATGATAAAGTGAGTGTATTACAAAGTTTATAAAAAAAAAGCATTAATTTCTTATGAAATCAATTTTATTTACACTGTTATAATTAATCAGCATTTACGTATGAATCAACAATAAAAATTTAGTGCAGTGTAACTAGTTAAATTGTAATTGTTATATTAGTTTAGTAATAATTAGATAATGACGGGCGGTTAAGTTCAGTCTCACTTACTAGATTTCACAAATGACATCAATGATAACTTGTAATGTAACTTATATTATGTAAGTAACTTATATTAAATCTAACTAAATCAAGCTTATCAACTGAGATCACAATAATTAGGTATTTTAGACATGCCAAGCAGTCTCATTCTTATATTTATGACAGTCATCATGAATCTGTTTAATCAATGGCACAATTATACAATAACGAGTTTAAAACTTCTTCGTATTTTTTAATATACTTACTTTAAATTATTATTTTAAGTAAAACAATTAAAAAAACTCACTTTGGTTTTGAAAAAATTATCGTAGGAAACAAAAAGTGTTAATTGTGTCATCTGTCAATCGACTTCTTACAGAGATAGATTCTACAAATATAACCAGCGGCTTAGAAAACCCTTTCTGCTTCTACACTTGTTGGTTTTATTGTCAACAAATACTTATGAATAGAAGACAAGTATTTTCCTCGAACTCCTTCACTTTCACATGCAGTCATTTCCTTTCTTAATGTTTTCTCATAATCTTTCTCTTTTTTTTGGTATTTATGCTCTAGGTTTTCATATCTATGCTGGATTTGCATCTGTAATTCTTTCTGTAATGTCAAATCACTTTTCAATGACGATAAATCTGAGTTATTTTCTACTATATTATCTACGTTTTCTTTAAAGCTATCATTTTGAACAACTCTTTCTAAGATATTTTTCATTTCTAGTCTTACAACTTTTTTTTTCGGCATAATAAATGTATCATCAGTTCGTCTTGTATCATCATCATATTTTTTTATTCTGTAAGTATATTAATATTCCTATTTTCATTTTGAATTGGTTTCAAAAGTGGCATGTTTGTTTTAGAACTTTTAGACTAGTACCTGCAATGCAACACAAATAGGTACATACTTACAATTTAAAACGTTATTTCGGTCACTATGTAAGAAGAAAGTCGTATTATAAAGAAAAATCAGAAATATGGATCATTACTCAATTCATTTCTAAGTCTAATTATGTACTTAAATCATTCTCGTACTCGTAAACGCAACATAAACATAATTCATCTATCAATTGAACAATAAGAATGTCTATATGTGAAGCGGGTGAGTCAGTGTCGAACGACTCATACACATCACGCACTACTCTTGCAACAACGCGAGTATTTTTTCAAGAAATCGGCTTCATGTATTTTTTTTTAATTTACCGGGTCCGGTAGACGTCTAATGATGCCGGATTACCGGATCCGGTTTTCCGGATTGCAATCCCTAGTTCTACTGTAGCTTGATTATTCTCCTGTTTTGAAGTTACACGTGGCTATTTCGAGACAAACCTTGACATTTTAAACTTCAGCCGATAAGGTCACACCTCAGTCGGTTTTCCAAACTTAAACATCACACCAACGGAAGAACATTTTAACTGCACCGTGCCCTCTTTCACGGTGGATCTGTGGAGGAATCGGGTTTCAAATTTTGCGATCTTCCGGTTCCCGAGGAGGCCGCGGTGGTTTAGTGGTAAGGTGCTGGCTTCGGAGCTGGAGGGTTCCAGGTGCGAAACCCGATTTCACTGAAGATCCATCGTGTATTGGGCCTGTTGCACGTTAAATCATTCGTTGGGGGTCAAATGTCCTCCCGCAGGTGTGGTGCGATACAACCCACCCGACTTGTACTACCCTACTGGTTTTTAAAGGCGATAACAACTATCAGCATTCTTCCATCACAAGGAGAGGTATTCATGGACGGTTTTCTTCACGTTCCTTGACTGAAGGGTCTCTGACCGTCTTCTTACGAGATCTGACAAACCCCAAAAAAAGCGACGACTAGTTGCAATGTAATCCTTTTAGGCGATGGAAATAGTTTTTTTGTCGTTTATATTTTCGCTGTCCTTTCATTTCCGCGTTGGACCTGTATTACTGTTTATTGTGTTACAGTGTTTTATGCCATGGATACCCAGCTTGATTGACGCTGAGACAGTTTAATGGTGATGATGTAATCCCTCTCTGTAATTATCAAATGCAAGAATTAATCATAGTAGAATGTGCAGATTGACATCCTAGAATTTGCAACAAATTCCAAGAAAATATTTTCAATCGTTTTGATTTCTACAGCATACAGCAATACGTAACTGAACGAAGCACAACAAAGA
>BGPR01006681.1:46472-77875 GCA_013235015.1 Araneus ventricosus | reverse complement strand
CCCATGGGCCATCCATATACCCAAGAACCAAGTCTGTAATGTTAATAGTTTTCGAGACATAATCAAAAATGTACTGCACATGCATCATGCAAAATATGAAATGACAGACAAACAGACAGACAGACACACAAGAAAGCGAATTAATTGTCATCTAGTTCTGAGCTATGTTTAAAGTTTCAAGTCTCCAGCTCATCGGGAAGTTAGTTTAAAATCGATTGCAAAATTTGAACAAGATATAGGGAGAGTGTGAACTAATAGTAGGAATTGAAAAAAGAAACTGATCCAGACAAAGCAGCTTAATAGCAAGCATAAGCCTCAAATCTAAACTACCAAACCATAAAGAAATTGACAATTAATTGCCTTTGAGAAATCATAATTGGTAGATTATTAGATTAGTGATACCTCAGCGACATAATACACTTCATACTATGGATGAATTTCTTTCTACAAATGCTTTTATAAAGCTAAACTCGCTCAGAAAAGCAAAAAGACATACTCTTGATTGTATGACACAAATTTAAAGTATTAAGAGATTTATAAGTTGTTCAAAGGTTATTACATTCTCTTATTACATATTTTCATAAAGGGCAGAGAAATCCATTCATGAGATCCTTGAAATATATTTTTCTGTATCTTCATCTGATAAAACATGCACAACAATGTCATGGATATGAGTTGCAAACAATTCTCATATTTATATGCGGGGGGGGAGGAGAGGAGTTTAAATTTTAAAACAACATTAGAGGAAATTTTTCCAGGTTATAGACATAGCATACACCACTATAAACCATTTGGGACATATTTTAGCAATCCATAATGCACCATACTTTCTGTTTCTGCATGGTCCTTCTTCATTTGAAGAGGATCGAAAAATGTGTTATTCTTCTGATCCCCCCCAACACCTTTTTTGAATACAACTTTTCCTAAATCTGCTGCATTCCAAATTATGGCATCTTCAACAGCATCTTCTGTCACAAATAATTTTACATAAGACATTTCATTCCAATTTATGAACATCAGTGGCGACTTGTCCACTGCAGCTGCAAAACTGCATCAACCCCTACAATTATTTTTAAAATTCCTTTTTTTTAAACATTTATTAATTTTTTCTAGTGGAAATTTGAACAATCTTAAGCAAGCATATATAAAAGGCAATTTTTAATTATATGCCCCTCCATCTAACTTTAATTGCCTAATTTGCCAATTTCCTCCAAATTAATAAAAGAACAAAATTAAATTTGGAAAAATTTGGTTCGCCACACATCTTCTAACATACATGTGTGCAACTGCCATGTTTCTTCAATGAAAGTAAGAAATCAGGTCACCACATTTGATTTTGTTTTCTTTCCTCTTGGACAAATTTAATTAGATACAACCATTATTTTTAAAATGTTACTTGAGTAATCTTCAATTGAAACTAGGGATGTAAGGAGCCGTTCAAATATTACGTAAGCATGTTTTTGGTATTTTTTTTACCCCCTACCCCCTTGTCAGCAAAAATAGGCAAATCGCAAACTCCCCTCTTATAATTACGTAAGCAAACTGCAGTAAATAATAAGTACGTAAGTAACTGCTAATAATTTTTCAGGAGGAAGACTGTTCCTTTTGGTTTCATACACATATAATAGCAATTAGAGATGTAACAAATATTCAGTATTAGACCTATTTGGCCCATCCCCGAATATTCGACCAGGACGAATGCTACGCAGATAATGGTCAGAATAAATTCAGGATAAAATGCTTTTAGAAAAATGTTGTTTTAAATATATTTAATAAAGAATATTGCAGAATTACATTCCAGTACATTTATTATAAAAAATCTAATATGTATCCAATTTTAAGTTGAATAGTACATAAGATGCATTTAATGATGGTGCGTATCATTTATAGAAGTCATTTCCATATATATTAACAGCTTTAGATAATAAATGGTCACTATAATGCTTGCAGGTCCTGAAAGACATTTTCTTGCTAAATTTGCGAACCTTGGAAATTTTTCTGCATTTTTTTACCACGAATTAAGTGGATACTCCATCTTACCTACTAGAATTTATTTATGAAAATAGTAATTTACTTCTAGTAATTTTAATTTATTCATTTAAATTTATTTTGTGTTTGTCACTGTCATGCAAACAAAAGATGACTCTATTTCTTTGAAGCAATCCCAAAATGAAGAGGGTTTCTCATTTCTTTTATTGGAATTAAGGTATTTAAATTATTATCATATACATAAAAGCATTAACATTTTTTTAAAAATATACAAATAATAAAAAATCAGTTTTATTTCATCTTAATTTTTTTTCTTTTAAAATTTGAAAAAAAAAATTTCATTTACAATCAAAAGTGGATTTTAAAAACTTGGTATTCGGCTGAATATTCGGTATTCGACCAAATCACTATCCGCTACATCCCCAATTGAAACATTACTTTCTGTTTAGTTAATACACTAACTGCCAACTACAAGATAACTCGTACTTGGTGGTCTTGTTCAGGATGCCGACTACAAGTTACCTCATAGAAACTTAATTTGATTGAATGAAATTGGCTTCTGGGATCAGAAAGCTGCAGTCTGCCTTAACTAAGGACAATGACATAAACAAAGGAAATTATATTTCTATGTCCTTATCAGGACTGCAGAGGACAACAATCCATGGGAAATAATCAGAAATACGAATTCTTCTGACCTCTTCTAGTGTTTCTTACTTCTTTTAAACAGTTTCTTTGGTTGCATTTTTTAAACATATTGTATTGTGTTTTGTCTCATTTATATAATGAGTTATTTAATTTTTTTTCCATAACTCATAGATATTAATTCATTCCGATATGAATAATTATTTATCAGAGAGGCAAAAAATTATATTTCAGAATATATTTTTAAACTTCAACTGGGAATGGAGAATATAAAATAGACATTAAATGCAACAATTCTTGTTTAATAGAAATAAAAGATATTTCTTTCCACCTTTAATAACTTTTGCAATGCTGCTCATCTCTAAGTTGACAAGACGCCATTGATGGACATAATGAAATTTAATTAGGCAATACAGGGGAGTAAAATGACACTTTTATTTTTTTTTTTAAATTAAGAATTAAAAGCAGATTACACATAAAAAATAATAAGCAAAAAGTTGTTTTTCAATCTTTTTATAATACTGGAGGAGACATGCAGGATAACTGAAGAAATAAATATAACCAACTGATTTGAACACTAAAACTAATTAACTATAAATATTTTCACATTTAGGAATAATTCATTCCTAATACAGAAGACTTAAAAAATAAAACTCAGAATTAAAGGAATTACAGAATAATAATTTTTAAAAATTGACTGAAAATTTACAAAAACAGAGAGGCGAAAATCATCATACTTACTTATTGAATGCTTTTCAAAAAATCGTTCTACAAAAAAATTAGGCTATGTTATGAAGTTCTACTTTTTGCTCTATATATTTTCACAAACTTTTTATTATCTTGCAGAAAAGTTATCTCCAGAAAAAAAAGCTATTAAAAATACTATAGGTATCATAAAGGAAGGGAAAAGACGGAAGAAAGACACAGCAACCTAAACAAAAAGCTTTTTAAAAAGTGAATGCTAAAAACGTACCTATTCGGAAATCAATGTAGCCTTCAGCACCTGACATTATGTACATATATTTGGGCTTAGCTGGTTTTTCAGAGGTATCATCCTCTTTGTCATCAGCAAGAGAAGTTATTGAACTCATGTCACCCTGACCTATAAAATATTCAAGAAATTTTTATCTGAAAGCATACTCATCAAACAAATTTTAGAAATTTTTAACAATAGTTGGTGCAGAAAGCAATACAATTTCACAAATTGGATGTCACATTCAAATTTAGATGCCAATATTTTTATATATTTATTTTTTAATTAAAAAAAAATGTTTCATGATTAATGCAAATTGTGAGGCCCTAAAATGGAATTGATTTCCTTGTGTACCAATACCACAGAGTGGCTACAGAAACTGTGAAAAAAATTTCCCTGACTAACTTACAACATTTCCCTGATTTACGGCTACTAATTATATTAGTTTCCTGGCTCAGAATCACTGTATGTGTACAATATACATTATATTTAATATGAAAAAATAAAATATTTTTATGAAATTTAATTTTAAAAAAAAGGAATGAACATCGTAAAACTATATTAAAACAGTATATTAATTTCTTACGTGTAAAAACTACTGGAAATTTTAACAAAATACTTTGCTTCTAAAACTGCATAAGAATCCTAAGAAACATTAAAACTACTCTTTGCAATACAAGTTAAATTATATTAACAGTAAAGGTGGTTATGATCTTTGTTCAAAACTTTAAAACAGTTCAATAACTAATTAGTGCTCTTTTCATGAGTACCAGAATAACACATTGCAGCATAAATATAAAAATAGTATAATTATACGTACCTAATAATATATATTTTATCAAAAATTTAAACAAGAGAAACTGCCAAAATATTACTTCAAATCTTTATTCTTTATTAAATCATAAGAAATTAATTGTTCTAATCAAAAACTTATGCTTTTATAAATGAATATAATTTTTTTTAAAAAAATTCCATTTATTATTACAAATAATGCTAGACATAAAATACTAATTTATAGATAATAACTCAAGTAACTTTTAATTTTCCCTGATTTTTAAATATTTTTATGAATTTCCCTGACTTTTCCAGATCGATAAAATTCCCTGACTTTTCTCTGATTTCCAGGTTCTGTCACCACCCTGTACCAGCAATGTTCATGTGTGGATTCAACTATTTTTTGTCTGAAATACTCAAAAGAAACTCGATTCTTTGTTATTCAGAGGCCCCTTGTAGGCAGGGACATTAAGTCCATTGAAACTGGCAGTGTACAGTTTTTCAACATACACATACAAATAAAGAATTTGTCAAGACAAACAATATTTACAGTGCAAACAAATACCTTAGAAAAAGTTTCAAAGAAATCATACAAAAACGGTTTCTTTACATAATGTTTAATAGATTTCCCTGTATAATATGACACATAGTTCAAGAAAATATCTCATGAATAGAGGTGTTTGAATGAGCTACTTTTTAATTATTTATATTTATCAATTATGTATGAAATATTGAAAATGCAGTAATATATAAAGAATGCCTGTTTATAATTTTATATCTAGTCAGAAATAAACGAGAAAGCCAACTAATAATATTTTTGAAACCAATAATATGTTCAAATCGGTTACTAAAATAATGAAGATGCTTTTGGTGCTATTTTGTCCATGTCATCCAAGATTTAATGTGTAAGCCATTACTAAATGAACTGGTACAATTATAGAACTTGGCTTTGAATACTGTATTTTTTTTTTTTTAATGTCATCTATTACAAAGTAAATTTTATTACCTCACTGGTAGATTTTTAAATCCAAGAGGACAAAATAAATTTAAAACCACAATCTGGCAAAACAAATTTAAAAGACTGATCAGTATATTAGTAATTAATTGCAATGTTAATCCAAAAGTGGTGCATTTTTTAAAAAATTCGTGATGCAAAACAAAAGAAATAATGAAAACTAAAAATGCACTACTTAAGAAGAAAGAAAAGAAAGAGAATTTAAAAAACTTTTAAAATATAAAATTAAAGTGCATGAAAGAAATCAAAGCAATTTGAAAAGATCAAAACAATTAAATTAATCTTGGCAGAAAAAAAGAATAAATTATAAACAGAAAATAATGAGAGCATTACACCACACCTTTGGAGAAATAGGTACTTTGTAAGGCTTTGCTTTCCATCATACCTGGAACGGCAACAAAAAACTTGACAGCATCTTTATGGCCATGGAATGAAAGTTGAGCTTCAGACATATTACAATAAGGAACAAAACTACCAGGCGTTACATTGTCCTTGCCATCAGTATATACCCGTATTGAATCAAGAGAATCGTCGTTTGGCTTGCGCTTCTTTCCAGCTGAAGAAGAAAAGTTTTCATTAAATCCTACAAAGAATAGCTAAAATCCCTTTTTAAAAAGAGACATAAAATGAGAAGCATTATTATATTTAACAATATAAAATGAAAATATATGTTTCTTAAATCTAAACTTACACTCATGGAGGGGAACAGATAGTATTACTCCATTGCCTGTCCCTATCCAAAGTCGAGAGCAAGAAACAGCAAGTGCAGTAATTCGAACAAACGAAAACCCTAGCTTACCAGTTCCTAGGTTGAAAAATTAAAGGTATTAGAAATCATGTAGTAAGACATAAGAATTTGAAAAATATTAATTCTTATTAAACAACTTTATAATAATTTATTAATTACAAATGATTAATTAAAGGTAACAAAATAAGTCATTCTTACGATAATAGATGACAATGATATACACACAATCCTTTAATAAGTATAACATACAATCATTTTCAGCTTTAAATTTTAAAAAATAATAAGAATATATTAATTTCTTTGTATTCAAACAGGATATAGCAACTGAAACTACCAATTTTTCACTTAAAGTATAAACCGATTCTTTGCTCTGCTTCACTTTATCCTTCTGATCTGCAGACCAAAAAAAGGGAGCAAAGCAGCATGTAATAATTAAACTTAACATAGAAATTCATAGTTCATATTTGTACATCGAGCCATTATTGTTTAATAGTTGGCCACAATAAGTAATTAATCCTACAGGAGACAAATAAGTATACTTTGTGACAATACGAAAAAAGAAACATGATTATACTTTGTTATTACAAAGCAAAGAAACAATAAAATTAGTATAAATTAAGAGAATATTTTTAAAAGATGTACAAACTGCCAAGTTTTATTTAACTTTAAAAATAAAAAAATGAACAAAACAAAAATGGTAAGCATTTAATAAATAACAATCTCATTCAATTTATCAACTAAAGAAATTAATTAATAAAACATAACTTTTTATTCGTACCTAATATTTTGGATATATAAGGCTCAATATCCACATCTTGAAGGTGTTGGTAAGTATGAGCATGGTAAAGCCTTAATGTACTATCAAGCCTTATGGATATCCACACTCCCTCACCAACCCATGCCAACTGCCTCACTTGGCTTTCCTTCCTTGGATGGGCATCGAATGACTTCTGGTTAAAAAAACAAATGGATAAAACAGAGTTGACGAAAACATCCACAAAAATAAATAAAAGCAGGTCTGAAGAAAAGAGAAATGGAGTATTAAAAAGTATTCAGAAAAACTTACACAGAAATATTCGTTAACAAACTGTAAGCAATGGAATGAGTTAGTTAAATCATAAACATGCAAAACATGTATTAATGAATGAACTGTTTGCAAAAAAAATTCTCATAAATATTAGTAAAGCAAATGAAAAAAGCTTAAGCGAATGCATAACAAAAATTTTAAAAATACAGCATTATGCAGCATACAGAATGGTGTAAAACTTAAATATTCACAGATCCATGAACTAAAGAAGCTAGTACAGCTCCTTCAGTAGATATACCAAGAAAAGAAGCGTAAACAAAATTTAGTTGCAGAGAATATTTCCCGAATACAAGCAAGCGAAGTTCTCAAAGCATTTCTTCAAAAATATTTTAAAGCGAATTTACAGAAATTCAATGCTATTTAAAGAATTAATAAAAGACTACACAAATTACTTTATCTTACTTTAATCCTTAAAAATTGTTTATACTATTATATCTAACTCAGTGGCAGATTTCTAAGTACATAAAATAAAGGAAACAAAGAAAAAGAAATATTAAATGAAGAAAATATCTTCAATACAAATCAAAGTACTAAACTTATTTCACAAAATAACAAAAAGAGATAATCAAGCTATGGTTTATTTACTGCATCAGAAAAGTACAAATTCTATATATTAAAGTTGCTTTTAAAAAAATGAAGCATACTAAAAATTACCTCAATGGATAATGTTTTGGGACACAAAACATGTACAGTGTTACGGTAACCACACCACACTTTATTATGAACGACAGCCATGCATCTTATTGAATAATGAGGATAACCCAAATCCAATAAATGGTAGTTATTTAGCTCCCACTGATTGTCTAGAAGATAGAAGATCATCGATAAAAAGATTTTTTTTATAAAGCCTAAATGTAAATATACATTGGGCGATCAGTTTACGAACATAATCCATTAAAAGATGATGTTCAGTACGTAAATTGTTTGTTAACAGATCATGGGTTTACCACAGATTTTAAAGGGAATGCAATTAATTCATTCAGAGGTAGGGGTGCTACAAAAATAAATAAATATGTAACTTCTCACTGTATTTATTTGTATGTAATAATATATATTATTTATATGTATGGCAAGCAGAGAGAGTTCTACACATTTTAAGCAAAGTTTGGCTTTTACTTTTGTTTTGCAAAATGTTCATTATCCAAACATAAATATATTTCTCAAATGTGTTTCACAGCCCAATCTGTTTAGATAGAAACAAACTATTTACTAAACAATCACCCATTGTATATTATTTATAGATTGTACTGATGTCATGAAAGTTCCATGGCAGTGTGAGCATGATTTATTAATAAGCACACCTTTTGAATAAATGGTCTGCATTCAATTATCTTTTTGATTTCAATAACTTTCAAACCGTAATTTACTATTTATTCAGAATCTATCTCAAATTAAAATGCTTTATTTTTACCTATCTGAATTCATATTTAAGAATTTTATCACCTAAAGAAATAAGCCATGAATAATATAAACAAATATCTGTAAAAAACGTTAAATACAGAAAACTTTCTAACACAAATACAGTACCATTTTAATGCAAGTATAACAATGCTAAATCAGGCAAGAGAATTAATGAAGTCATCAATATATTGTATATAAATAATTTCTGTTTGTTAGTTCAAGTTGTTTTTGTTGGTTATGAACATTTGAGTACAAGTTCTCCATTCAGTAATTCAGATATTTAATTATTTAATATACTTCAAAATTTATTTTTTAAAAATTACTTTATTTTTCCTCAAAATAAGAGATGAAATATAAACCAAAATCCGAGTTAGATCCATAATTTTGCACAGCAAAATTTTAAAAATACATTAAAAATGACAAGCACATAATAAAACTAAATCAACTGCTGTTATGTTTATTAAAAAAATTAAATTGTGAATCACCTATATGTGATTCAACTTTCTTGGTCAGTAATACTCTCAAGCTTATTAGAAATAATAGATTACAAAAAAAGTATATTCCTTTCAGCCCATATAGAAGCATGCAAATGTTGGAAAAGATAAGGGAATCTAAGCAAACTTCATTTTATTCAAATATCACAATCACATTAAAATTAGACCAAATATTACTTTCGAAAATTACAAAAAAACAAAAATCAAATTTTTAAGGACAGCCTCAGCTAAAATAATTTTCAAACAACTCACCTTCACCACGATGGAATATAGCAACTGTGCCATTTGCCATAGCAGCAAGAACTCGTCCTTTTATATGTCTGAAATTACAAAAATCCAAATTAAATACACATAGAAATATATATGTTTTCAGAAAAGATGATTTGCACTTCATACATTTACATTCTTCAGTATTTTCATATGTGACACTTTTGTAGCTTTTCAAATTATTTTCCATCCTTTTTACTAAAATGAGTTTTATTAATATGTTAGCTGTGAATATTGATTCTGTATTATATATATAGAAAATGACAAAATTTATTATATATCACAAGAAACATTCTATTTACACTATGGGCAAATGTGTATACATAAATCTAGATTATGACATTTAAGAAATTCTTCACTGACTATCCAAATCCAATTAGAAGACTTGCGTTTTTTTTTTTTTTTAAATATAACTGTAAAGATTATAACAGACATAATAAAACTTACACAATATTTAATACAGCATCCTTTAATTTTACAGTATGAATACATCTCCACCACTGAGCAACAGATGAATGAACATATATGCTGCAAGCAAAAATGTTTTATAAATAAAAGATACAAAAGAAATCAGATAAAGTTAATAAGATTACAATTAGGATTAAGTTATAAGATTATCATACATATATCCATATAGGAAATATTTTCTTAACAAATAAATTCCAAAAGAATTTCAATCATCACTGACAAATGATACCAGAATATGACAAAAAAGGCAACAATTTTAAAAAGTGACATTTAAGATTTAATATATAGTACTACCGCTGTCCCATAATAATAGTAGCAGCTGAATATTTAAACTGGAATTGTTGGCGAATGTAACTGTAAGTTATGTTGTAGAGCAAAATTGTGAAGCTTTCAATCAAAATCAATATTTCATGACATCTGACATTTGTTTTGACACATCTTTCAATTTTTAGGTTAACCTACTTATTAAGAATTATAACTATTTTTCTACTTTCATCTGCTGATCGAAATCAATTGTTTTTATTTCAGTTGTATATCAACCCATTGTAAAAGTAAGATGGAAAAAAAAGAGAGTTTTTAAGCAAAGATTGAGTTGTGAATTTGCGATTGTCCAGTTCATTAAGCTCACGCATATAGGGAAAGCAAAAATTCGCAGCCAAGGGATCCTACCAACAAGTTTAAAATGCAGTAACGAAATTATTGAAAAATCCAGAAACTATATGAACACTCAAAATAAAAATTAGGAGTGATATTTTTAATTTGTTTAATTTAATCTAGTTTTTTGATAATAAATGTTGTGTTCTATATTTATTTTCTTTTGCTACCATTATTATGGGACGAATTAAATTCACCAACTGCTATTATAATTATGGGACAGAGGTAGTAGATTATTTTTTTACAAAAAAGGCAACCAAAACCACATGTAAATAAATAAAGTGGTTATATTATACTCATATTTACCTTCCATTCTGAGCACCCATCCACATAGTTGGCAAGACACTAGACATTTTTTCTATATGGTCATAGGCCAAAGGATTGTCCTTTGACAATTCAGAAATGCCATCTTTGATTATTTCAGGAGGATCTTTCATCACAATCCACTGCTGCTGTCTATTTGGCTCTGGAGCACTTTCTGAATTTTCAGATACTTTATCTATAATCAAGATCGGAGTTTTGAACAAGTGGCAGAGAAGTTCTCAACAGCTAAATCAGCAACATTAACTTTCATCTAAGAGTTATCCCTCAAAACTTCAAATAGTATAGCTTTCATGTACCTTCCTCCCCCCTCCCTTTGTAAGTAAAATATTTTACTCATAAAAAGGCATATAAATTTAAATACTATGGTTATGCATTGTGTAATTCATATACAGATAGAACTGCTTAATATTTGAACTTAGTTTCATTCTAAGTATACTTATAAAATCATGATAATCTCGCAAAAATACTGTGGTTAATATAATGTAAGTAATAAAACAATGTATTTAATTACTAGATGCAACTAAAACATGTTTAACTGCCACTGAAAGTTACACATTAATTTTTGCTAATAAACTACTCAAAAAATCTGTAATTGGAAGCAAAAGAATGAAAGCAATGCATTATTATAATATATATTTGTGATAAATCCTTTTGCAGGTACAGCGGTTCAATGTTTAATTTAAATCCGATTCGATTGCAGATTTTTCTGCCTGCTTTGTTTTGTATTTAAGGAGAGCACTTTGGCGATATCCCTTCACAAGCCTCATTTTGAGAACCTATACATTCAGTGAATTAGTTGCATTATTGAGGCTTTCCCACAAACAGTGAGCATTTGTTGGTCCCTTTTTCATTTTAGGCTTTGGTCAATTTAACTGTCCCTCTAAAATATTCATGGTAGAACCTAAATGAGTTTTTGATGTTTAAATAGGAATATGGAAAATGTCTGATTGAGGAGACTAGAAAAATGGAAACAAAAATTTTGAGTTCTGGACTTTCCTTGCTTAAGAAGTCATTATCTTACATACATACTGTAACGAATTGTTTTCACGCTTCAGTCTTATCTTTTAAATACTGGACTAAGATGGCTTAACCAGTGTTTTTCTTTCTTTTTTCTTTTTTTTTTATCTATTTGTTCTTGAGGCACAGACTGCAAGTAATATGAATAATTGTGATTGTTTATATTACATCTTGAAAGTTCAGTTCTTAAAACTGCTTGTACAATAAAACGACTTCATTTTATTAATAGCTAAATAAATCTATTTTTGAAATAAAAATTGGCTATTTCTGAGTCTGACGTTAAAATACATAGTGCTGTACAAAAATTTATAAAAAAAAGCTACTGAAATAATAAAAATAAAATATCCATAGAAATAACAAAGAAGAAAAATGAAGATTTTGATCCATAGCTAGTATGAATAGCATTTCACAGATGAATTTGATGTTTATTAATAAATCACTGTAATTACTTTACACAATATTTTCATAATTAAGAACTGGATTTTTTAGAGAAATAATTAATTACACATGATCGGTAAAGGCAATGAACTGTTTGATTCAAGTGCAAAAATGATTTCTACTTTGAAAATGAGTTTCTACAAAAGAAAAAAAAAAAGGTACCTTCACATGCAGTAGTGGACTGTCGAAACAAGACTGGTTCACTTTCTGAAATAATGAAATTGCTACGCTAGTAGGTAACTCTCAAGGCACATGCATAAAACAAAGGGACAAAATAGCTATTTCATGACTGATAAATTTGAAATTAATAATCAGCTACACCAGGGGTTCCCAACCTTTATTCCCTCACATACCCCTTGATTAATCTTTATATTTTCGCATAACCCCTACTGACGTATCATCCACCCCCACACCAACCATCCGTCTATGCTTAGAAGTTTTTATCAATAATGTTAAGGGCTTATGTTAGCTTAAGAGTCAAGTGACTCTAATTAATAATATTTGCTGGACTTATTTTTTGATTTTGCATTTTATTGCATTTCTACAATAGTATTAGTTCAACGCCAAAACAAATGAAATCAGTATTGAAATAATTTCGCATTAACTTATAAGGATGGCTAAGAATTACACTCTAATAATCAACTATTCAAGTGGTATAGCGGACTTTAATAGTGGAATAGCTATTAAATAGCTTGTATTAACTTGGGGAAACAAAATTCTGTAACTTTCTTTAATTCCTTATGTTTTCTTGTTTCCGGCATACCCCCAGAGGTACACGTACCACAGGTTGGGAACCTCTGCGCTACACTAAGAAAACCAAATAATAAATAAAACTAAAAGCTAAAACTAAAAGATACTAAAAAGTATGCATGCACAAAATAATTGCATAATAAAATAATTGATGCAGTAAATGTTAAAAAATGCATTCAAAAATAATCATATTATAAAATCATAAATCTAAACAAATTGGAAAAATTATATCTCACAGAAATACACAATAATAGATTTATCAAAATATAAAAATAGTACAAACTTCTGCACCAAATAACATGCACACACACCTTTACACATACATATAAGAATACAACTAAAATTAGGTTGAATTTCTCAACTTCCATGCACAGGAGTTTATAGTCAATACAGTAATATAATAATTATTTCGAACAGGTTACCCAAATACCTAGTTAAGTGATATGTCATTTTCATGAAGTTGAAGTGATTTGTAATTTAAAAAATCCTTTTCTTTTTTAAAAAAATTACCTACTAATGAAAATAAATTTATTTAAGGAACTCACTCATCAAATTATTAAAGTTTTAAAAAAAATCCTACAAAGCTTTATAATACAGCATAAAAAAATACAAACACAATTAAAACTAAATAGAGTCCAGTATACTATATAAATACTGATGGTGGAGAAATACTGTAATTAAATATTATCATTTCATACAATATGTTCATTTTTTCTGTTTCTCATACATTTTTTAACAAAATTTTACTTTAAAAAACAACTGCTTTTTTAATACTAATTATAGAGCTGAATATTTGCTTAGCACAATTAGAACATCCCTTCTTCATAATGAATTTGAAATTAAAGAAGCAGATTTCAGATCAATTTTTTATGTATAAAATTTGCTAAAAAAATCATTTGCAACAAATTATTCATTTAACAATGGTAAAAAAGTGCCATAATTGGATTTGCAGTGATTTTTTTCAAGGGAATATTTTGCAGTACCTTTATCGTCATTCGTTGGGGAAGGACTAGATGATGGGCCAGTAGAACAACTGACAAATGTAATATTGCCAATACTGCTCACACTGTCACTAGATTTGGTATCATCTGGAATATCAGTTTTGTCTGCTTCAACTCCCAGTTTCAGAAATTCTTCATCTACTGGATAATCTGATTCACAGGCACCTGCATGAAAAGTGGTGAATATCAACAAATTAAAACAGAAACAGTAAATTTTCCCTCAAACTTATTTACCTGGCTTATTAAAAATGAATTTGACATTACGACAATGTTTTAATCTAATAATTTTAATACAAAACAAAATCAAAATATTTTGCTGATAAAATATAATCAATATAAAGATAACATATGACAAAGAAGAGATTTGCAGACACTGAAGATGGAAGCATAACAGACATTATGATTAGTTAGCATAAATATGTACAAAATGAATTTCATATAAAATATAATGGTCCAACACTTTAAATCGGGTTTTCTTAAACTTTTTCCAATACCAAACTTCTTTTCTTAGAGAAAGCATTTTTGCGACCCCAAAGTTGGAATATTAATAAAGAAAATGGAACATTAATTAATATCAATTAAAATGAATTTCAATTAAAAATAAATATTTAAATTTTAAATCAAATCTTTACAACCAAGACTCTTTCTACTAACTATTTTTAATTACAAATAAAAAGCAGTTAGAAAGAAAAAGGCACAGTAAGAAATTTTGTGTACAATTCCTAATATTCTTTAGTGCAAACCCACTTGGGGTTGCCACATACAATATAAGAAGCCCTGATTTTTAAAAAGTCATAAGCAAAATATATTTTCATATAAAAAAAAAAAATAACTTAACTTTTTAACTTTATTTTAAAAATAAAAACTTTTCTGTTATGATGTTCAATTTTTTATTAGTTTTTAAAGAAGAGAAACTTACCAGGAACACTAGCAATACATAGAAGATGAGAAGAACAGACGAAAAAGCTACTCAGGACATCTGCAGGATTTCTAGCATCAATTACATTAACTTTACTATTTGTATGGGTGCTAGTGCCAATCCAAATCAGGGACGACAATCTCTGTTCCATTTTCTCATTTTCTATTCTTGTTTTTTCTCCTTCCTGCAAAACACGCATTTCTCTTCAAAATAGGCAAGACAAATGCACATATTTTTAAGCATAAATATTCAAATCAATCATTTTCAGCAAATTAAAAGTTCCCAAACACTTGCTTCTTGCTTTCAAAGAAAGCCTGTTTATTTAACTTAAGCAAGCAGGTTACTAAGAGAGGAGAACTCTCCAAAACACATACAAGGCTATCAACACTACATTCTAAAACACAGTTTATCTTAATTTTTCAATCCCAAAACTATGCCAGCTGGCAAATTCCATATTCATTCTTCATTGTAGGAAAAATTTTAACCCATAATTTTAAAGATAAAATTAGACAAATTCATAGAAGATTACTTAATTTCTATTCTAATGATGCTTCCAACACTAACAAAAAGAAAACCTGTTTACATAATACATATTTGTAACAATTGCCTATTTTATTATTGCAATAGGATGTTCCAAAAAGATATATACTTTGAATTATTATTTTATAAACAATTAACGGCATAATCAAAGTTTCAGAGCCAAAATTGATAAATACAAACATTTTTTTTCAGTTTTCGTTACATATCTGTATCAACCCATGCACAGATTAAACAAATTTTACTGGTACAGTATTTGTACCACCTTTCAGGAAAATATTAAAACAGAATATCATTTCATAACCGAGTTTAATATGCTATGCAGCCTATGTTTTTTTTTTTTTTTTTTTTTTATGGATTGAGAGTTGTGTTTCATATTATTAATAACCAAAACTATACTAACAGCAAGTTCATGATCAAGTTTATCAACTTCAGACAAATCTTCCGATAGAGAACCATCTTCAGGGGGAGAAGAATAAAAAACACTGGCCCCAACAATGGACCCACCATCTCTTGTTCTGCCTCCATTCAAATTTACACCTGCTGCACACCAGATCTGGGGAAAATAAACACGATCACTTAGCTGAATGCAATAGAAGATCAAAGATTAGATAGGCATTGCATTTCATTTGAAAATAGAACAATACTTTCAAATACTCTTTTTTTTAAACTTTTCTACAGATCAAAGTTTCATAAAAACCTAAGCAACATATGCAACTCAGGATTGTGGTAACCCACAAAATAATTTTTACACAATATTCATCAGACATTAATTAAAAAGTTTTGTTATGTGATGTAATGCTTTATATAATGCAATATGCACCATGCTCACAAAAAATACACCCTCAAATTGACAGTACATAAAATATTACAATCTGCTGCAACACCAGTGATTCACTTAACAAATGCTTCTTCATGCCTTTTAAAGATGTAAATTTACTCTATTATAGGAAGGTATTTTTAGGTTAGAGAAAGATATTCATGAAATTAAGGAACTTTAATTCTAAATATATTATTTAATTATACAGAATGTTATTGTTTAAAATTAAATTCTATGGATGGATGGATATATATACTTTTAAGTGAATTAAGATCATATTCAGAACTATTAAAACTAGGTATAATAACACACCAAGTAGCAATACCTTTTAAGGTTGATAAACCATATATTTAAACAAGGATTAAAAAAGAATATATGAAAATTTTACAGCTGATTTTTAAGAAAAAATATGAGTTGTTTATTTTTATGAAAAATATCTATTTCAAAAACAGCATATACAGGAAAAAAGCCACTCTATCACGATCTATTTAAAGAGCTAAATTTATGCTGAATAATATTCTAATAATAAATATTATCAAACCCATACAGGTAAATGTTTTTATGCAATTTACATTTGTAGAAATCTTCATAAAATAAAATACAGCAACGAATTCCAATTTTGCCTGGCAAAATTCTTAATTAAGCAAAAAAGAAAAAAAAACCCATCAATACTAAATTATATAAAAAGCAATTAACCTTCACATTAGAGCCAGAAGAAATCACAAATATCCTCTCAAAAAAGGGATTTTGACAATGAAACAGAGAAGTGTTTTCCTTTTTTCATGTCATTTGAAGAAAATATTTCTCTGTCTTAACACTCAATGAGGTTACCTATACAGAGGAGTAAAATTATACACAGGGTGAAAAGAAACCCAACTGATTAGATACCCTTTGCAAGTGAAACTTTAACTTAGTGGTACAGTCTGAAAAAAAGTATCCAAAAGTTTCTTACTGGTAACAATCTACAAAAGTTAAAATTAAGCAAAATGTGTCATTTGATTTAATAATACATCCTCTTTAAATATATGTAAATTGTGCTTACACAAAGGGATGTCTTCATATTTATTTCATATCTTCAAATTTTCCAATGGCAACTTTCACTTGTTGTTCTTTTAAACAGTTTCTCACATTGAGTACACTCTGAATATGAAATTTTATGTAATTTGACGGAAAACAACTGGAGATATACAAGAAAAAAAACGATATATATATTTTTTTTCAATACACAAACATAGAAAATAGGCCATTCTTATAACTCTTTTGTTTATTTTTTACATTTCCTTAATTGATTCGATCATTTAATACTGCACCTTTTAGTTGTTCTTATAAGGATCAATGCTCAAAGAAACAGTTTCCAACATTTGTTGAAATATAAATCTAAAATTAAGTATTCTCGTTTTCATGTTCATTTATGGTTGGGAAATTTAGAAAAAAACATTAAATAATAAAAAAAGTTTATTTTCTTTCATTTTCTTATCAATAAATAAACCTTGGATATGCCCATTCGAATTTGCTTCTTTATTCTTAATTTATAAAGATTGTGTGCTTCAATATTTCATTATATCATTCCTTATATGCTGTTTGGATTAAAAAAATATTAAATCTATAATATAAAACAGAAAATACATGTGTCGGTCAAAAGAACTCTTTGAAGAACAAGTCTGAACTAGAAGGTAGCGACATGAAATTTCCACGACATTCTGGGGTGCATTTCAAGTCAACTGTGCTATTTTCAACTTTCAGAATTAATTCATTTAAGATATTTAATTAAATAAGAAAATTAAGCCTAATTTTTACACACTTTTCGCCAATAACTTCTGAAATATTTATTTAACAAAAAGTACTTTCACACTATCTTAAAGAGCAAAAAAATTATCTTTTTAATAATACAAATTTCACTACAGTACATTTTTTTTTCTAAATGTAATTCACTTTCAAAATTTTTTAATGAATTTATAACAATATTTCTATTCATATAGAATTAAATTCAACCCAATTTACTGTTTCATCAAATCCTTCACATTCACATGCATTTGCACTGAATATAAGAAAATATTTGTTTTCTTTGGACATTTCTAACTCCAGGGTAAACTTATTACTTCCAGTTTTATGTCTTAACATATACCTGTTTTAATATGGTTGCATAGTAATGCAATGAACGTTAATTACTCTCTCTATAGGATGTTTTGTTTAATTTCCAAAAATTTTTTAATGATCCTTAGGAGTGCGTTAAGTCTTTCAAGGTTACTTAGAACAGTTCTTATCGAAGGGAGAGGACCCATGGGAGGAAAAAGGTGTTTTACCGTTCTATACGTCACAAGAAGTCTCCGAAAACGGTGAATAGTATCGACATGAAGTGTGCCATTCTGGGGTCCATTTCTGAGATCAATTGTGCTTTTTTTTTAAAAAAACTTAAAAAATTATTACTTCCTGAAATATTTAACTAAATAACCAAAATGAGGCTGATTTTTGGAATTTTTTCTCAGTTTTTTGACAATAATTTCTGAAATATATATTGCACGAAGATGATTCATATATCATCATAAAGAGCAAAAAATTTTCTTTTCACTGATCGCAATTTAAATGTCATATGTTCGCTTCCCCCAATCTTGATCAACATTTCGTAATTCATTTCAGATACAATTTGCAACAATGCTTTCTATCATTGTAATTAAATTCAAACCAATTTATTGTTTTATCAAATTCTTCATTCCCATGTTTTTACCACTGTTAAAGTTAGGATTTCAAAAAAATACCGCTCTCTTTGAATATTAACAGATAAGCAGAATTTTTACTTCAGTTTTTATTTTGTCGCATGCACCTCTCTCAAAGTTTGCACAACAATCCACAATGATGTTAGTTAATTACTCTCTCTCGGTGATACTTTATTTAACTTTTACAAATTTTTAAATGATCCTAATGAGTATGTAGAGTCATTCAGTGCTATTGAGTTATTAGGACCTAAGGAGGACAATAAGGAACACAATGCAGTGCTTTTCCAATCAGGCACACTGACACCAAAAAAAAAGAGAATGGTACTTTAGATAATGGTAATAAAAACCATATCATGATATGAAGGAGCTTCTGTTGTCAACGTAGTAATGATGGACAAGGAAAAATGCAGTTCCAAGGATTGCTAGACTCGTGCTAGGTGATTCAAAGTGTGGAAACAAAAGGAAGAAAGGAGTTTAAGTGCTGGCCGAGGGGTCAGATGACACAGGAGAGGATGAACAAAAACAAATGAAAGATGCTGCTGTGAACCTCTGTTTTTAAGTTTAAATTATTACAAGTTCATAGACTTGAAAATATTTTCATACCAAGTAATGTTGGATGTATCAGATAGCATCCTATAGAACTTAATTAGTTCATATGAAATAAAAAAAAATTTGAATAGAATTATTTTTAGAGTAGCTGAAAAATGATAACTAGATGGTTCTTATGAAATATTTTTTTTTATTAATTTAATAAAGTTTTCAAGATGAAATTTTCACCCAACAAAAATTAACATCAGCTGCAAAAATTTTTGATAGAGCATATACATTCAAGTTTCAGTAGAAAGAATCACAAATAAGAAAATTGACATTTACATCTTTAAATCTCTATTTCATTTTTAAAGATGAAGCTATATTGAAATCTAACAGTAACATTAATCCATTCATAGATATATCATTTTGCTTTAAAATACTTTTACAACTGTATCCATCAGTACTTCATTCATTAAACCAACATTTCAGAATGTCCTTTTCATTACTATTATATTATAAATCTAAGATTTCCCAGAACTTTTTACAACTCTAATTAGTTCCATCCTTTCTGATATCGAGAGCATTAAAACAAATTCATTCGAATGCTAGTGAATCCAATCAGTTCTTTGAATAGTGAATCCAATCTGTTCTTTGAATAGTGAATCCAATCTGTTCTTT
This sequence comes from Araneus ventricosus, assembly GCA_013235015.1. NCBI lineage: Eukaryota > Metazoa > Arthropoda > Arachnida > Araneae > Araneidae > Araneus > Araneus ventricosus. The sequence goes on along the minus strand of BGPR01006681.1, from coordinate 57,634 downwards.
GAATAGTGAATCCAATCTGTTCTTTGAATCGATTGTGTACTTTGCCTCTGCTTTCTGCATCATAATTATTTTGAAAAGAAAACATCGTTGTATTTATACCTAAACATATGATATACTATATTTAAACCGTATCATTCCTCTAAAGTAATATCTAAAGATCTACTTTATTTCCTGCTTCATTTTAGTAATGTTTTCTTCTAGATAAAACATTTATATTGTGATAACCCGTTGAAAAAAGTGAGAAATGGTACACTTTAGTAGTTTGCTAGATATCTTCAGAACCACTAAACAAAAATGGCAGAAATTTTGCACAACAGTGTTTCAGCTGTTTTTTTTTTGTTTTTTTTTCCCATTGTCATAAAAAAAAAATTATGTTTTGTGAAGATATAAGATTCAATAATTAATTAAAATTATTAAATATTACATTTAATTTGAAAAACTGTACATTTTTTACTCGCGTTATGCAGCGATTTAATGTGAAGATGGAATTCTCGTAATCAACCTATTAAATCCAAGAGATATGTTGAAAAACGTCCTGTTTCATTTAACATTAAGAGGCCTGAATGTTAACTACTTATAATTAAATATCTGTTTCTTTAAAATTGAAAAGTTTTGTATGTATTCAAGCTAACTGAATCTAGAGAATTTGAATCTGCATCCCAAATTGGGTGTTTCCATTTGAAAGAATCAAGTTAGTATGAATGCAACCGCTTGCAAAAACAAAAATTAAAAGTACACTTTAAAGGCCATTTTTTCTAGGATGGCATAAAGTTTTGGTTTTAATGCACAATAATTAGGTCCCAAGTAACAAGAAGAATTCAGATACTTTTTTGAACGACTGTACAAATGTTATTCCAGCTTGAAAGAGCAGGGAAAAATGCTGATGGCAAAGTATCTGTACCACCTACAAGGAAAATGTTAAGCAGTCATACCAATTTAAAAGAAAAAAAACATACTTTCATTCCAGGTTCTTTATCCATTAAAGGCCGGCAGTAAACAGGAATAGGCACTGGAAAATTTGGATCAAATGATAATGAGGATTTGGTTTCTTCCCCATCTGAGTTGCTATCATGAATAGGAAGGCTCCAACCATACGCCTGCATTCTTCCATCTTCTTTTTTGACGTGGGCACGAACTTGTTTGTACTGCTCTTTTCTTTCCCTGGCTCTTTGCTGCTGAAGTCGTTCAGATGCTCTACATTTGTTGTAAAACAAAATGGTAAGCAGTCAAACAATACTAAGCACGTCTAAAGATCAGTTTTTATTCGTACAATTTTTTACCAATTACTTATAAACGAATGCAGTGGAGAAAAAAGTTTAAGGGGTCTTTTAATGATATAAGTGACAAGATAAGAAACTTGATTGTGAAATGAACAATAACAATGGGAATACAATGTATATTATGAAAAAGAAATTAAAATAAAGCAGCACTTTTTAAGGCACGTCAACACTGCTCTCTAACAATGTAAGATAATGGAAAAAATAAAATTACACGAATGCAACATCCCACATAGAAATTTAGGTAGAATTATTTTGTACTTGTTACACAAAGCAACAGAAAAAAGTTAGTCAATCTTCAAAAGGAAATTTTTAGGAAAATTACAAGACATTTATATAAACACAGTCACAGCTATTCTATGTTTAATAAATCAGGCCTCAGTCGAAAATTATAATCATTTATTTTCAGAATACAAACATAAACATTAATAAGGAGAAAGAATAAGATAAAACAAGTGCATAAGATCTATACGTCAGATAAAACACATCACGCAAACACAAGGTAGAAACAATCACAGCCACACATGCATAAGTATTCTACAGAGAAACTGAATATGAGCTCGCATCACATTAAACATCATGCAAACATTCAAGAGTTCTTGGTGAATCACATTTATTAAGTATGGATGGGATTTTTTGGGGATTTCTTCAATAAAACTCACAAATCACTATCAAGGAAATCAACACTCTTTCCTTTCTCGCCCAACCTAGTCTTTCGCAACGATTCCAGGGTAGGACTGACATGTACAGATGGTGAGCTATACAATATTCCAGAAGATGTAGGAGATTTTCTGACAGTTTTTTCAGAAGAGCTACTTGAACTGAACAAACTGCTAAAACTAAAATAGAGAGAGAGAGAAAACATGCATTATAGAAATAATTTAAACATCAGATACACATAAATTTTATAATTTAAAAATCAGTAATGCAACAATTTTAGAAGTGCATTAATTTATGAAATCTTTTAATATTAACAAAACAATGCATTAACAAAAAAATTCTTCATAAAGAAATCATAAATAAACACTTTTATTATCGTGTGCCCACATGATTAAGTTTGGTTAGATGGTCGTACAAAAATGTATAGAGAACAAATTAACATCTTCATACAATCAGAAAACTGTAAACCTGCCAATAGAAAGAGAAGAGTAGACTAGCTTTTATTTCCAATTTAAATGAACATTTTAATATACAGTACATTAAAAATGAGTGGTAATGGTAAAAATCTTTGACTTGTCTTGAAAGTAGACTTGCTTTTATTTCTGACTAGCTGATATACCCAGTGTTTCTCAAGATAAAAATATTTTTAAATCCAAGCACTTATAACACTTTCAACTCAATAAAAGAACTTTTCACAGAAGTGTCTTTCGTTGATTTTAATTAATCCACTGCCCTCGCTCTCCGAGCCTATCTACCAGCAGTTTAACACACCTTTTTTCCTCCTTAGTTTGAACCACCTGGCAAGACTCTAGTAGTCCTTCATACTCCATTTTCCCCTCCCCATCATTGCTAAGTCAACAACATAAACTCTTCCATATCTTGGATTTTATTGCCATTATCTGGACTACAATTATCTTCGCTTTAGTGTTGTTACTGACGGGGGAAAAAACCGCATAGTGTTCTTTCTTTTTCTCCTTAGGTCCCCTCCCTCTGGTAGGAAGTGGGCTCAATAATCTTGAATGTACAGTACATCAAAAAAGAGTGAAAAAGGTAAAACTCATAGGAAATAATATATCAAATAATGCAACAAGAAAGATGTTACCTATAGAGTCTCCAATCAACCAAATACATGCATTTACACTAAGATACACTTTTTAAACAAGAATTATGGAATTGACGGGGGGATGGGGAGATAATTTTTGATACTGGTTGATAGATAAGTTGCAGAGACAAATTTCAATTCCACAGTCACCACTCAATCATAGATTTGTCTTTGGATGTGTACAACACAGTAATCAACTCACGATTCTCCGTAGAGTTCCCACCACATTATAACCAGGTATTTGCTTTGGCCAATTTCAGTTTCATTATTTTATTTTCATGCTCCTAAATATTCCATTAGCCACAATTTCAAAAATTATATATTATGATTTATCAAGTATTTTAATAGCAGAACTTGCATGCCCCTAAGACTACACTTACAATTTCCTAATAGAAGACTGGTTTTTCTTCTGGTCAGAAGATGGGTCATTTCTGGAAGCTCTAATCATTTCAGTCCAACGAACAGCTTCCTGTAATTCCATCAGCTTCTCTTTGTACTGATTACGCTCCATCAAAACCCTGGCCATTTCGACTCTTGTGAACCGTTTCCTCTGAGCCAGTGGAATATCTTCCTATAATTGAGAAAATTTACATCTTTAAAACAGATATTTTAACTAACAAAAATGACTATGTAAATATTGACAAGAAGTTATAACAAAAATCTGTATAAGCTTAAAAAGGACACATAAAACTTTATATGTAAGCAGGTAACATAAAAACAGAAAAACTAAGGCATTTTAAACTTATTAAGAGGGTTATTATTCACTTAAAATTTAAATATATTCTTAATAAATGAATCAGAATAGACAAGCCTTTAAATTAATTGTGGTGAATGATAAATTTAATTTTTGAGATTGATTGAAGAAAAGTAAGATTATTTAGTGATTCCAATAAAAAAATTATATAAATCATGATTTCATAAAACTTTTCCTCAATCATGACACCTTGCAGAGGGAGGGAAAAGTAAAAAGTTTGCCACAAGCCCAATGTTGCAAATTAAATAAGAAAGTGAATAAATAATTAATGATAACTAAAGCGAAAAGCACTAAAAAGAGAAGCTAAAAAGGAAATATTTTACACAGGGATAATTTTCTTAACTTTTCCTTACAAATTTGGAAGAAGATCCTTTGAAACTTATTTTTTTAAGCAACCAATTAGTTTAAGAAGCCCTAATATGAAGGAATAAAAATACAGTAGATCAAGACACACAAATTATTTAAATTTATATTACAAACAAAGCTATCCTTAAATAATTAAATGTATTACATATATAAGCATCTCAAAAAATACCTCTTCTTCAAATTTGGCTTTTGCTTTCTCAGCTTCTTCTTTAGTTTTCCTGAGTTCTTCTTCTAGATCAATAACACGCTGCTTTAATCGCTCTTTCACAGCTTGTAATGATTTAATTTCTCCTTGCAATATTTCCATTTCACTTAAAGAAATATTAATTCCTAAATTAGTCACCAACAACATATTCAAAAAATATCATTAAAAATTGGTTATAAAAATCACAAAACTCATCTTTCGTACTAGTTACAAAAGGCAATTCTATCATGTCAATCACATGAAAGTTAATACTTTCTTAAAAAATAAACATACTTTCTTTTTTAAAAAAGGTTATTTATCAGATATACAGAAATTTGATTAAATCCTTTAAAGAATTATAATTATTACCTAATAGTAGCAATAATAGCAGTTGGCTATTAATAATTACTATCACATCCAATTAAATTCACCATCAGTGATAATATGACCAAAATATTCAAGCAGCCCTTAATATGATCCAATGTATTAAAAAATATAAATCAAATTATACAAATATAATCAAATTATGCAAATATAATAAAATTATGTAAGTCCTTGAAATATTTAAGTAACTGAAGCAGAAAAAATTAATAAAAGCAAACTATTATATTACATAACAATGTGACAATTACGACGATTCATAAATTTTTAATACACTTATTCAAATCAATATCCAACAATATATACATCACAAATATATTACTTATAATATTTATAATTACCTGGTTAATTCATCAACTTTTGCAATCAGGTCATCCTTAACTATATTTAATGCATTTCTATAAAAAAAATTATATAAATGTGAAAAATTTTATAAAAAATTATAGGTATACTAACAAAGTATGAATAGCAAATTTAAAATGAAATGAAAAATAAACTCTCAACATATATATGACAAATATAAAATCTAAACTTTTTAAAATAGCAATAATTTTCAAGTATAGTAAGCCTTGCTGTGGATATATAGTATATGTGCAATATACCAGATTTCATACAGTAAATTGGAAGGGATTTCCATTCAAATGTGAAAAGTCATTGTAATAGTGTATATATAAATGTATATTTTTGGGTTCTGAAGTAAATTTTACATTCTTCTGTGGATTTGATCTTCACTCTTGTAGGTATGATGAATTAAAATATTTCTTTGTTTTTAACATACTTCAAGCAATAATTTAATATATGATGGTGTGTAATATACAAGTCTAAGTCGTTTAACTTTTAGGTATATAGAAAAAGTCACGCTAGGGAGACTTAACTGTACCAAAACAGCTTCACACAACAAGAGCTGATACAGATACCTTTTATTATTTACTAGCAATATATGCACGGCATTGCCTATGCTATCTTGACTTCAACAAAATAATAATTAAAAAAAAATGCCCACAAATGACATGAAAAATTTTTGAAAACAAAATAAAAACAAAAGATATGCATTATTTAAATTTAGGAAAACAGTACCGAGTACGTTAATCTAAAACAATATTAATAAATGCAACAAACCAGCATGCGAAATATGCGAGACAAAGAAACATTTTAAGATACTGCCGAAAATAATTATCGAATTCATTCAGTTAATGCATCTTCTCCGAGAAGAACGTGATAGTATATGACGTCATCGGTAGTGACGAAGGTCACACACCAGCCAACGAGATTATAAGGATGCATGATGGAAAAGTTAACTCGTTCCAGAGAATGTCTCGCTGAGAAAGCTGGCTTGCAAAAAAACTGTTTGAACTGATCAAGGAACAATTAATTTTTTTAAAAAACGAGAAAGGTATTTTAACGGTTCTTGTTTTAAATCTGACAGAAATGTTTAAGTTACAAGATGAAAAAAATTGAAAATAATAGTGTTATTAGAACATTGGATGCAGCAAATTTGAAAACAAAAATAAAATTTTGATGGCAAAACTGACTATTTTTTAAAAATTTCTCAAAATTCAGTAAATTCTGTTTGAAGCTCAAAACAAACTTCATTAGAATGAAAATTGTTTGTTCTATCTGATGGTGCATTGATTGTTTTTCAACAATCATTAGAAAAGATACTACAGCCTTAAACATGCCAAAAATGACCCAAAACAAACATAATATTAAATAAAAAATAATTAGATTGAATTTTAAAATTCCGGCTTCGAGGTGCATTGAGTCACCATTACGACTACCTGTGCGCCGAATTTCGTGGTTGTAAGTGCGATAGATTTGTCTGGACATTGCACACACAAACATTGACTTTTATAAGTATAGACAACCACCTGATGTACAAAGTGATTTCGTGAAACATATTTACTTTATCTTTAAGTGAGATATCAATTTAGCATGAGTGTATATCTCATTCATAAAAACTAAATACTTTATGTAGCTAATAATCAAAATATTCGAGAAATATTAGAAAAGTTCAAATTAGGGTGAAGTTTCCCTTAATATACCATTTCAGAACAAAATTTAATCAAAAGTATCAAATATAAAATGATTGAAGACAATTTAATCCTGATAAGATTTTGACAAACAGTTGAAAATAATACAAGATGCTTGCTGCACAATCAATTATCTTCATAATCATACTTATAAGAATAGATTAAAAAGTATTGTCAAGTTAAAAGCGAACTTTAAAACTTCCTGTAAATTATGCTTTATTAGTCAAATATTTAAGCTCTGAAATCATAAATACTTAATTTCATTATTTTACCTAAACCAGCTAGAGTGTTCTCCCCTAAACTTTCTCGTATACTTCTCGAAAAAGATGCTAGGGGGGGGGGGCCCGGGGGGGGGAGAGAAGTTGGACCTATTGTAACCCAGAATCCAATGACTATCAGAAAATATTTAGGTAAAGAATCAAATTCAAAGAGATGCATTCCGATTAAATGCATACTGATTTCTACTCCTGCTGGCTCAAGGACAAAGTCGCATAATCCTTCCTCATGCACAGATTGCTACCAGTAAGCATGCGCATGAAGAATTGGATGGAAAAAAAAAAGCACCAAGCAGGAGTCAATAAATATCATGCACAGAAGATTGTGTCCAGTATGCATGCACCTGGAGATAGAAAATTTGTTGGAGATGCAATTACACAGACCGAATGACAAACTTTTCATGGATTTGGCCCAAAATTTTATACGGACCTACATTCATGACGATAAAACTGTGTATGAAATTTTATCCATCTAGCTTTTCAAGCTTTTGAGTTATAGCATTCACATGACCAGGGACATACAGACAGACAGACTTCCCGTTGATGGATTTTGTCCAAAATTTGACAGAAACCTACAGATTATGTTTACAGACCACATACCAAATTTCAACCACGTAGCTCTAATAGTTTGAGTTATCGTGTTCACAGACAGACATAATTCCACTAAGGGAGGTCTAAAACATGGAGATTCATCAAAATCTCAAGTTCGAATTTTTTGACGACTGCAATACTTTCTCTTTGTATACTTCGTATATGAGAAAGTAAAAAATAAGTGTATATAAAAAAGTGAAAATACCTATAAAAGCAGTAGGTTAAACATTTTAAGACATTGATATTTTAAACTTTACAATTATTATGACATAAAAATAAAATTCATTTAAATATATTATAATACTAAACAGTTTTTAAGAAATAATAACTTTCTCAAAAGATTCCTAAAGAAATAATAGCATTTTCAAAAATAAACAAAAATAATTATAATAAACTAAAGCAGCAATATGTTGCTTATATAGCTGTAAATACTGAAAATTTATAATAACTTACTTGGTGGCCAGAAGTTCATTATTTTCTAAAATCAAATTTTCTACTTCTCTACCCATTCCTAAAAAATGGATAAATAACCTTTAAAAAGTATACTTAAATATTATTTCAGATTTATAAAAGAACTTAAAGGCTTTTTTTTCCATTAATATTTGAAAGTTATTCCACTAATATAATTCTTGACAATACATCAATACATGGCAATGAAATTGCAGTTTGGTAATAAAAGGTTAAAGATCATTAATTGACATGCAAAACAAATAAGTTTAAAAACAAAAATTTCTTACCAAAGAAACTGTCAGGTGCTGCAGGTATTGACAATTTTCATTAAAAACAGGAAAAAAAATAAGTTAGTATATTATTAAAAAGCTGGAGAGCACTTTATGGCAGATTAGTCATTAATCATACATGTATTTTATTTCAGACCCCACCCAAGCTAATTAATGAAAATTACAAAGAAAACAGGAAGTATAAAAAATTAGTAATATTTTACACATTTAAAGTTAATACAACATGTCCTATTTTACCAACATTATACAAACTTCCTAGAGATTTGATTCCAAAGCACCAAAGAAAAATATGCTAAGAACAAAATAAGGAAAATGGTGCACTTTGTTATTTATAGGAAATCAAAAAGAAACACATTCTTAGTCAATTTAAAAGGAGTAAGTTTTTAATAACAATCATAAATTGAACCACACCACACAAATTCAGTGTTAGACATTTTAGTAGCATGGAAAAAAATGATTTCTTTATCATTACAAGTATTAATAAATTATAGAATTTTTTAATGACATATGTAAAAAGAATGAAATTAATACCAGCAATATCATTTCCATCATCTTCTGGTATATTTTCACCTTCTTGGAAACTTAATTCCTGATACAAAGTATTTGGTCTTCGTTTTTCACTGAAATATTGAAAAAAAGTTTATGATCTAAATAATAATAACTACTGCATTAAAAAGACTAATCATTCCGATAGTAAAATTATTCATAATCAATTTTATGATATCCATGAAAAATTCTAATCATAAAGTAACTTAGCACTAAAGTAGAACTTGAAAGCACTCAAGATTTGTTTAGTTTATTAAAAATTCACCAATTAAAATTCATTTGATAAAATTCTTATTCTAAAACTCTTAATACTAGAAGTCAACTCCATTAAATAAACTTAACTTTAAAAAAAACTGCACTACTTTCAATATATTTAATAAATATAATGATTCATAAATCATTTCCCATGAAAGAAGGTGTAAAATAAAATTTTTCAAATTAGTTCATTTTGTAGCTAAGCTTTTTTTTTTTTTTTTAATGTTTCTAACAAAAAATTTCCTAATATAATTTTTGAGAAATTCTATAAAGCAATTAAATTAAAACGAACAGCACATATAAAAGAATTCCATTTCCTTTCTCTACTATTCAATAAATTATTAATTTTAAACATGTGAAGCTACGAATAATGAAAATTACAATCAAACACTGATATACTGGTTGGTTCATAAATCTGCATTGTTCTGGAGCTGAACATTTAACAAATAAAGACATAAACAGTAGGTCAAATTTCCATAAGTTTCTTATTAGTATGACACAGAACAGTTCAAATTAACATCTTTTTTTCAGCAAAAACACTTTTAACTACAATCATTTTTCATTTCTCTGATTTCAAATAATTTATAGACTAAAAGACTACAATATAAAATAATTATTAATATTCATCAGAATCTTATTATAGTTTGCATAAATAAAAGGTTCTATTCAAATGCATATAAAACTGCAGTACAGTAAAAGAAAAATAATAATTACTTATTGACAGTAGCTAATGGTGGCATATCCATAGATGACAAATCATTCATATCATCAACATCAGGATTAGAAGAAATTGACAAGTCTGTGAGATCCGAACCAAAGCCATCTGTCCATCCACTTTCTACAAGAGGTAAATGAAAAGAATTACAATTATTACCTACTAAAACATTAAATCTGATTTAAATTTAAACAAACACACAATATAACACTTCTAATATCCAATTTAAAATTTGCAAGCACACAAGAAATAAATTTAAAACAGTGCACAGATAGATGTAGTATTCATATAGTGCACAAAATTAAATCTGAATAACTTTCTAAAGGCCTTAATATTCAAAAAAAAAAAATATTCGAAAAAAAAACCTAAGAAAAACCTTATGAAACGTAAGTTATAAGTCATTAAAGTAATTACTTTTTAAATATTTCAATGGATAAATGAAAATCTAAGCATACAACTACCTAACAAAGTTATTTTTTAAAACAAATGTGATGTTGATCTAAAGTAAAATATTAATAAGCCTCACAGAAATCTCAAAAGAACTGTTTGAACTATGCTGACTGATAACGATAAAATACATACTTTAAATGCTCACATAGTTCACTTCTTTAGAACAGTATTATTTTCAAGAAACATCATAATAAACAGATTCTGTTAAATGCCATTAAATTGTAAAAATAATAATAATACATAAATGTACAGTTTTAACTATGAATCTTTCATTAATAATATATGATGTTGAATTTATATTTATCAGGGACAAGATTGCCAAAAAAGCAAAAAGTCTGAAAAAATGTAAGAATGACATTTGAGCAATAATACTTAAGAATTTCAAAATACAACAAATATAGTAATTGCTACTGGTATTAAATCTATCCTATTTATATACAATTTTCCCTTAAAGAGAAAAAATAGTACGAATTAGAAAAAATTTATGGTACCATTATAAAGCACACATCAGTAAAACATCTGTTTGTTGAAATTAATCAGTGTGCATTCATTTTTAAAATAAAAATCAGATATAATACTCTGGATAAACATTCATTGAATTGAAATTTGGAATATTGAGTACACTTTTCTAGATTAAATGGAAAGTAAACAACACAAAGAACAAAAGAAACACAAAAATGTATCAACTATATTAGTTGCCATTTTTTTTAAATACAGCTCACTCGAACAGATCTTTTATATTATAAGAAGTTGTTTTTCTTTTTTTGGATGGTTGTCTCTCTAGTTCATTAGTAACTATTTGATTTGAGTTTTTGGAGCTCAGATCTTCAGATATA
>BGPR01006681.1:0-46072 GCA_013235015.1 Araneus ventricosus | reverse complement strand
TCCCCCCCCCCCCTTATTTTGAGAAAGTTTTATTTGATTAAAAAAGTCAGAAAATTTTTGAAAAATTGAAAACGTCAGAAAATCCTCCAAAAGTCGGAAGAATCTCACCCCGATTTATGTACCATTTATTGAAGCTCGTAATAAAAAATTAAGATGTTAATGAGAATGTGAATCATGAAATTTATACAGAAGTACTTAACACAGATTAAACAAAAAAAACCATAAATAAGTATCCTCTAAAAAATTTAACTTGATAAAAAATTAAAGATGAGCTTCTAGCTGGTATTTTCTTGATATAAAACTTTTAAGCAAACACTTCTTCAATTGATAAAAATGTTTACACTGAAATGAAAAGTGTAACTATAATGAAAAATTTGTTCTGTAAATAAATATGCAATTCACAATCGCATAAACTTACTTTGTGAAGGTTTCATGTCAGAATTTGGAGACTTCACAGATGAATGAACATCCTGTAACAAACAATGAATATTTACTATCTAAAGAGACAATATAATAGTTACTAACACACTTAAGACTTATTATATCTTTTATAATACACAAAATTGTCACATTTTAACAATACAATGCATAAAAAAATAATTGGCTCTTACATGAAGCTCATTTTGTAAGCATCTTACAGATTCAGTGACGTGGTTTGGAGGAGTTAAGCCACTAAAGTCTGGAGGGCTTGAAAGAGATTTTATTGAAGATTCCTCGGAGCTCACACTGTACAGAGATCCCGATTTAAGTTGAGGAATACTATGTCTAGAAAAAAAAATCAAATCGGATATTACCAATGAGGAACAAATATTTTTTTAAAGTTTTGCTATGCATTTTATACAATTAATTCAAAATAAAGAAGATCAAATGCTGCTTTTGTATTACCCATGAAACATACAATACTGGTGTTCTGAACAGAGATCAGAAGAGCAATAACAGTTCAAATCAAATGGCATAGAAATTTCATACACTCTAAAATAATCAATAATAATGTCAAAATCATAATGAATGAATCAATAATAATTTTTAAAAATAAAATTGTATAATATATTACCGAGCCTTTGAAGAAATCATTTCAGCCTTTTCGTTTCCAAACAAAATTTTCGTTCTTTCAACATAATCCACATGAGTTCGAAATACCTAGAATAGATTAATGTTCTGTCTTCATTGCTTGTTGTAAACAGAATATAAGTAGTATATTAGTCTGAAAATTATAAGAATATAAATATAGCATGCACAACAAATAAAAGTTTACCTCTGTATATCGTTCATGTAGCTTTGCATATTCTTTTTTCATTTCAGTTTCTTTTTCTTCTAGTCTAGCAGCTAGAATTAAAATTCAATTAAAGTATATTTTCTCTATAATTAAAGAGGCAAGTTAAACTTTTAAAATTAACATGCATATTTTAAAATAATTATTCGCCTCGTAACTATCAACACCAAAAAAATTTTAATTCTATCAAGACAATATGTATTTTCAATTCAAAAGATACAAATCTTATTTTAATAAACAATAAGAAATTAACATTAACACTGTACAATGTGCAGAATCCATGAAAAAATACTATTCATAAAATAGATATGAGCAAAGTTAGTTAGATGAGCAATATATACAAAATCTACTAGAACCACTCTAAAAAGGTATTAAAACATATTAAGATCTTATCATATTAAGTTTATATTTTTATCATGGTTAAATTCAGCAAAAATAATTACCAAATTTATCAAGTAATATTTCACCAACAAAAAATTAATCTTTGCAATCAGGAAATGATTCACGAGATCTTCCTGACAGGAAGGATGACACAACATCTAGCATTTCCCATTTAAATACCAAAAAAACATTAATATAACAAATATGTCACAAAAAATATATAATATTTTTCGAATACTATGCTTTTTCTATTAAAATTGCCACTATCAATGAAATCTCCAATTGTTCATCACTACCCCAAATTGCACAGAAAACAAAATTCAAAAATCTGCAGAAAATTAAAATTATAAAACTTTAAAAAAAATCACAATTTTAAATGAACTAAATCATTTTTTACTTTTTTTAGGAAATAAAGAAATATTTTTTAAGTGATAGTTTAAAACGAGCAATAATAAAATAAAGATTATATGAATTATTCTGCTTTGTTAAAAAAAAATTGGTTGGTATTTAGAGACATTGGAACACACGCAATTTTGTCACCAATTTGGCGGATTATGCACGTCTGCGCTTCATTAGCAGTCTTGCTTTGGCGACTTAATACTGTCTTAATAAGAGTGTGTTCCAACTTCTAGAGTTTCACCAAAAAATTAACATAAAAATAAAGAAATATCATTTATCAGCTTTTCAGCAGTGATTGCAATCCCAATTCAAAAATTCTGAAAACAAATGTGGATTAAATATCTGACATGATTTCAAAAAATTAATGCAATATACATATACAAATTCACATATTTTTAAATAATTCCAACAGTGAAACGAACAAGAAATCTTGTCTTAAATTTATTAAAAATTAATTTAAGTTTCACTATAGTTTTTTACAAACTTATTTAAATTTTTGGAACTTTTTTTTGAATAAATGTTAAGTTTAACTCTTTTATATGAGCAACTATATTCTTAAGGTGATCAACTGTTTTACGATGAAAAGGAGGAGATAAATGAATTGAAGAAAAAAGTATAATAAGTAAAAGAAACAATTTATTATTGCAACAATAATATAGAATACACGGTATTATAATAAATGCATAATAAAAACATTTCATATTGAAATTGTGCTTATATGCCTATTAATTATTATTTAAATGAGTATTTTTTGATTGAATGAATATTTTTTGTCAATGTATTCAAGATATTGGAAATATCTGAACAAGACATATCCTTCATATTGAATTTTACAGCAAGTGCTGCAGCTAGAGCATCAATATTAAATCTTGAGTTCTCACTTTGCCAAAAATCATTAGCAATTGAAAAAATTCAATTAGCACCGATCAAATACAGAGATTTACAGATTAATAATAATAACATAGAACACACGGTATTATAATAAATGCATAATAAAAACACTTCATATTGAAATTGCACTTATATACCTATTATTATTTAAATGAGTATTTTTCGATTGAATGATTATTTTTTGTCAATGTATTCAAGATTGGAAATACCCTTCATAAGGGCCGTTCACAAATGTCACGCTTGGGGGGGCGGGGGGGGGTTCGGGAAATTGTGACAAGGGGAGGGGGTAACAAGAAGTATGACATTACACATTTTGGTTAAAATAAAAACATTTAAAATCAGCAGATTAAATTTTGAAATTACCAGAATTTGAGGGTACTTTTTTTAATCGGGGCTAAAACAACTTTCATGCGCTTTTTTTTCACTTATATTCCTTTCTTTTCGAAAAAGGCATTCAGAGTAGATTCCGAGAATATGGTAGCAGCAGAAATTCTTCACCATTAGAAGAAAAACTCCCCCTGCTCACAAATGTCATTAAAACACATAGTTAAAGTTTAAAAATAAAATTTTAAATATGATCTATAACGTAGTGCTTTGTTTCTGAACTGCAAGTATATGTTTATGTGATACAGCGTGACATGTGACAAGGGGGCGGAAGGGGTATGGTGAAGTGTGACACTTTGTGACAAAGGGAGTTCAAAATATTGAAAAAAAGTGTGACATCATTTATGGACAGCCCCATATTGAATTTTACAGCAAGTGCTGCAGCTAGAGCATCAACATTCAATCTTGAGTTCTCACTAGGCCAAAAATCATTAGCAATTGAAAAAATCCAATTAGCACCGATCAAATACGGATTAGTCTTCAAATACCAAAAAGGAGGACACTTTTTGAGAGAGGACAGAACTTACAGGAAAGACCATCTTCCCTAAAGGAGGGAGATTGGTCTCCTTAATATTCAAGGAATTATTATATTTGTACTTTTCTTTGCTAATAAATGAAAGTTCCGAACGATCAATAAAACATTTTGATACAGACAATGGCTTTTGACACAACCTTTTAAATAATATATTAAAACCTGAAGTAAACATATCAACAGTTGTTAGAAGTGAGGAACAGTAGCAGGAAGGAATTGTTCATGAAATGTAGAGTAAATTACTAAGTTATCCACCTATTCACTGAATTATCACAAAAATATTTATTAATATGGTTTGAGAGAGATTTTCTGGCACTAAAACTTGATAAATATTTTTGTTTAATGGGGAAGAAATCTTATTTTATAATCTGCATTGCCACTAGACTATCGATTTTCGAGGATGTTCTACATTCAGCCAGTTACACCCATATAAGTCAGATGCAAGAATTTACATTTTCATAATTCTGGATTTGAGAAAGTTAAGAATCCCAAATTCTGACCATATCTGGACTACAATCACACCTGTTTCTTACATAAGAGTCACTACCCAAGAATATTATTTTATACTGTATTTATTCCACAATATAAAAGCTAAAATAACAATATTTAAATACAGTAAAATATTAACACAAATTTTGACATGAAAGAATTTGCATATAACTTTCAAATTTAAACCTAACCTAAATTGTTCAATTAATACACACATAAGAAACAAATATCAATACCATGATCTGCTGAGTTTTTAGCTTTTATTTCAAGAATCCTCACTAGGGATTCCAGACTTTCCTCTTTACTCTGCAACTCTCTTTTGTCTTCATCAACAGAATATTCTAATTCTAAAAGTTTCTAAAAGAAAAAAGTAAAATTGAGACTGTGTCATTAGAAAGTTAAATAAAAAAAATATATCACCAAAATGTTTCACCATAAAATGTGTACCTGTTCTGCTGATTTCCTCAACTGCTTTTCTCGTTCAAATTGTGTAACTAATTGTTCATTATCTTCTCTTAATAACTCTAATTCGACTTCATGTTCTTGATTTTCAACAAACGAGAGGTCAAGATGTTCTAACACACTTATAACTAAAGGCATCAACTGTTTAACAACATCTTCATCATATTTGGAAATCATTCTGGCGAATTCTTCGTAAATATTATTTGCTAATGTTTGCACTTTGTCGGACATCACATGGCATTCTTCGCCAGGTGAAACACCGTAAACTGTTTCATGCATTAACGATGGATCTATCTCCATGGTCCACAACAAAATACACCACCGAACACACGTATAAAACCCTTATTTGCAAAGATTAGTTTTACGTACACAAAGGATACTGAGCAAATGTTTACATTTTGATCATTGCATGTCAAATCTCAGAATCGGAAGTCTTTTTACATGATTCATAACTTTCTAGACTGGTGAAACAGATGTCAGCAATCATAGTTTAAAACTTGAATTAATGTCCAATATAAAAACATCTTTGAGAGTAAAAGAATCCCCAGCAGTGCTGTTGGAAACTAAAGATAAAAAAACTGAAACGTAGTTAAATGAAATATTTATACCCTCCGCGATGTATTTTTAATCATAACACACCACACCATTGAAACAGAAATCACACCTGACACTGTGACGTCATTTGACATAATAAAATTACATCCACGTTAGAAAAACATTTTTTTTTTTTCAAAATTTATTTTTAAAAGTTATCAAAGGAATTTTTAAATTTTACACTTGTATTTTATGTAGTATAAATTGATGTGAATGTAAAAATCATTTTTAAAGACATCCATTTTCAAGAAATTTTCAACCAGGAAAAATGAAGAATATTAGTTTTTGCTTGGACTGTACAAGAGCTGTCTGACCCAAAATTCATCTTTTAAAAACTCAGGTACAGTAACATCATGTCTGAACTTCAATATTCTGAACCTCCATATATGTCCTTACTAAAATATTGTTGCCATGTGTGAAATTTACTACTTCATTCTCAACGATTGAAACTACTGATACTCTTACTTTCACTGTTGTTTTGATTTTCTAAAATTGTCTGATAACGTTATTTTAGTTTTGTTTTATCACCTGTTACATTATGTGTTGATTTAATACTTTATTATTTTGCAAAGTTTGTACATTGTATTCTTAAAAAATGAAGTATTTACCAAAGAGACAGTTTACTAATTTCTTAAAATGCAGGATTTTTGGACATTCGTCTCAATTCCGAATGTCATCAAATATTCGCATTGGCTGTGCCAGTGGATTTTGGGGAGATACTGCCATGTCTGGTGAGAATGTTTTTTAATATTCTCAAATTATTTTCAAGATAAAAAAATTGTGTATTATCTATGAATCTGAAATTAAATTACTGTTCTTTTTCATAGTTCCTGCTCTTGTTCATGGAGGTAAATTGGACTTCTTGGTATTTGATTATTTGTCGGAGATTACAATGTCACTTTTAGCAAAGGCAAAAGAAAAAAATCCAGTAAGTAAATTTTAGACATGAAACTATTCAGAGAAAATTCTCTTATTTCCCTTGGGTGCTACATTAGTAATAAAAAGTGTAATAAATTATGGCAAGACAGCCATCACTGTAGAACAAACCAGATTTCTTGAAACAAAAAAATATTTAATTGTTTTTAAAGTGTGATGAAATAGTTTGAAAAATTGTTATGAAAGGAAATAATAGCTAACTAATTAGTTTATTAAATCACTCAAGAATGAATTCATTCTCAACCGTGGAAAACTTTTCTGATATTCCCTTGTGTTTAAATTAAATGCAAAAATTACAAATCATAAGTATTTTTTAAAAGTCATTATTTGAATTAATTGCTTAAGAATGAATTAGATGGCTTTTGTCTGTATGTGTACTTAATCTAAGGACAAATCAAATCTTGTTACCATTTGTCTTCAGTCATTGAAAATGAAAAATTTATTATTAATGTAATCTTCATAAATTTTTAATTTTAAAAAATGTTAAAATTTGTATTGATAAGTCATTACTGAAGATATGGTACTAATTTTTTTTAAGATATATTTACTGACTTAGAAAATGAATTCAGCATATTAGTACACATTATGTAGTATACTTTAGAGTGAAAAACATTGCTCTTAAGTACTATGACTTTTGCACATGAAGTCTATCTGTTTGAAGGTTCAATAAAAAACTTAAACTTAAAAACTCTGAGATTTGTAATGATCAATTTAATTTTAAATCATTGTAGAATGAGACTTATCATTTCTTTTAGGATCTTAGTTTCCTCCTAGAAAAATGTAACAATACTACACAAAGCTTGTATTTTAAGATTTAAAATATATATCTGTGATATATTGTTTCTCTAAATATAATCATTTAATATCCCATTTTTCCATATACTTTTTTTAAGCACAGGATCAAGTAGTTAAATAATTCTTCACCTCTCATTGTTAGCAAGATCTGTATTTCCGAGCAACCTAAATGACCTTGATTGCTTAAGAACTAAACTTTTGGTAGCAGCTGTACATTCACATGATAATATGCTTCTCAAGCCTGAAAAGTAATAATTCTGTTTATTTCGATACATTGCTGTAATATGTAACTTGGCTTGTGTCTATTCAGCCTTCTTAATTGTGGCATAACGCATAAGGTATGTATTTAAAATTCAAGCAGTGGTTGATCTTAGGAGATATTTTAAGAGAAAAATACTGCCTTAAAGAATCTTGTTAAAATTTTTCCTTTCTTTATCTAAAATATATATGGAAATCTTTTATTGATGTATTTGATAAACCTTCTACAAGCATAATTATTCAATATTTAAATTGAGGCACATCTGATTTCAGTATTTGTTTTTGTTCAGTTTTGTTTGGGATATATGCAGAGTTTGTGAACACCATAGAATCGGTGAATTGCAGCAATTTGTCTCATCTTCTCTTATGTCAGCTCCTAGTAAGACCAAGACCTGAATTATTTACCTTTAATTGATGATGGCCATCTTAAGTGTATACTTTTAATTAATATGCTGGAGAAATAGAAATGTATGATTTAAAATATGAACTCTCCTGGACTATATCATCGTCGTTCAGGCAGAAGTCATTAAGTCCAAAACTATAGTTTCAAGGTGTTGTCAGTTTAAACTGAATAAATTTTGATGTGTTATGATAAATATTAAAAATTTTATTACAGATTTCTGTTAGAAAAATAGATAACAGGTATATTTACAGAAATATTACAGATTTCTGTTAAAATTAGATAACAGGTTTCTGTCATGAAATAATTTATTGCAGTAGTCCACCAAAACGTCTTTGTAGACTTAAATTATTTCTGCCTGATCGACGAGGATATATTAAGTTATTGAATAAATATGTGTATAAATGCTTAATGGAAATAATAGGTTATTTGATACTATTGAAATGTCTTGATATTAATAAGCATAGTATCAAGACATTTATAGTATAGTGTGGTATTATGTGATTAATAAAAATATAATAGTCAAGCATTTAATTATTCCAACCAGATATATGTAATTAGAAAATAAATATATATTACAATAGCATATATTATGTTGTTTTTCTTATTATTAATCTATGTCTAATAATATTATTCTAAGTATAATCTTCTGTGTCAAGTTTGATTTTGCTAGTTTGAAAATATTTTTAAGTATCATTGATTAACATCTTTTACAGGACTTGGGTTACACACCAGATTTTGTCCATTCTGCTATGGCTCCAAATCTACAAGCAATAAAAGAAAAAAACATCCGTGTGGTAGCTAATGCTGGTGGCATTAATCCTCATTCTTGTGCTGATGCTTTGAGGGCTGTTGCGAAGAAGTTAAACATAGATCTGAAAGTTGCTGTTGTCACTGGTGATGATTTATTACCTCGGGTAAATTTCACAACCTTCTTTGTTTTTGCTTCTGCTTACTGGTTAAAAAAAAAGTACATTGAAATATTTAAGAATGATAATTCGGTAAAACTTTTCTCTACGGTGCCCACTTACTTCTCGCCAATTTTTCTTGGCTCAACTGCATTTACTGTCACCAAATACTGTTTTGGATATGCAGTGCACTTTTCATTGCTCTATTGTGCATGCTTCATTTGAAAAGGAGAGATTGAGCACACAATGCCTTTGGCATTCCAAGCATGTACCGGGCAATTTTTTTTAACTTAAAAAACATCAGCTGCTTCACTTTCTTCAAAGTGGGACACTAGTCGCTTCACTTATTCATTGAGAAGCAAAAACACAGAATAACATACACTGTTCTGAACCTGAAGTGAATGAAAATGTTCAAAAATGAGAAAAGTGTAGTTAAAACTTCACATGCCTTTGCTGTTTACACTTAGGACACTGATATCCGCTTGCTATCAATCCCTGATCCACACACCACTGGAAAGCAACTTTGGCTTCTGTTGTCTGAAACTAATGGTAGATCGAAAGGGAACCAATGTTCCCAGAATTCGGAGCCATAATAAACAACTGTACGAAGTGCATGTAACAAAATAATAAAATCGGACAAAGATCAAACTGAAGAATTCCAAACGTTTTTTAATCAACCCATCAGATGAAACAGATCAACAGAACAAACCAATCAAAATGAATTGTAATATTGCGCCATGCGCAAAACACCGATTAAAATATCAATTTCCGCGCATGCGCACATCTCACTCGTTAAAATCATCATTGTGCAACGAAAACATATGTTCTCTCATCTCCATTCTTGGTGGCAAAGAGTTGGCGATCCTAACAGGAACAAAGTAAGTGGGCATCGTAGAGTAAATTTTAACCGATAATTCTATAAAACGGTGGTTCCCAAACTATTGGTTGCGGCCCATTTGTGGGCCTCAGATGGCGTACTAGTGGGCCGCAGAACACTAGTCGAAGTCAAGGAAGCTTTAAAAGTCGTCACTTGTATTTTCGCTCTTTATAAATATGTTTTTATCCTTTTACAGTAAGCTTTACTAATTGCTGACATATATGTGCATATACAATATAAATATATTACATGCGTTTCTATATTTTTTATTTGTATACTTAATTGGTGGGCCACAGAATATTTTTTTAACAACAGATGGACTGCACAACCAAAAAGGTTGGGAACTGCTGCTATAAAATTTCTGAGAGAATTTTAATGTATTAATAGTTTGCATGCAGTTGGACCTGGTGCATGTTAAATCCACTGTTAGTCAAACATGCTTCTTCCTCAGCATGTTTGCGTTCTGCGTTACCTTACCTCAGGGTGTGCCAACTAAGGTTTTGTTCTTGTTATCTGACCCTAGTTCAAAATTAGGAGGTCCATCCCCAAAATAACTATTTCATAGCTTCAAAACAGGACATTAATCTCATTGATCCAGACTATGAACAGTTTTATAAAAATATCATTGTTTCTTCTTCCAGAGATTTTATCTGTTTATAACACATTAAAAATTTTAATAGTAAATATTTTAGGTAATTTTGTGATGAAATGTATAATTGTTTACATATGATTCTTGCTTTATGATGAAATTTACTTCAGTGGTTTCAGACTAATAAATAAAGTGCTTTAATTATAATGGATTGGTCTGATCGTTCTGAAATTGGTTTTAAAAATCTTCCAATATCAAGTTGTAAAAGATATTGTACAGTATCTTGTATTGTAATCAGCTGTTTTAAGACTCGGTGCTTTGTTTACTGGTGTTTTTATGTCGTAGTAAAATATGATGGTTATTAAGTTGAAATAGCAATAAATTGTATATGCTATGTAATAAAAAGGTATTGAATATATTTGAGTTAATTAAACCTGATTAAATTACATTTTGTTCGTGCATGTGTTTTAATTTTGTGTAGCTGTATTCACTTCATATCTGAAAGAAAATATAAAAATGTTTAAAAGTAATTTACATTTTTATAGTTAAATTTGTTTAGATAAGTTGCCATATTTCAAATCTATTTTCTAATTAGTAAAAGGAACAATTGAAAATAAATGTAGTGATCTTAATTCAACTAATCATTTATCATGATTAAGATGAAAATTGTTTTTACTTTAGTTTATTATGAAAAATCAGTATTTTTGTGTTAGCTTGAGCCAAAATGAATCTGAAATATGCCCAGTATAGTTGCTGTATTTTTATACAGTTTTGTTACAATTGCTCATAAAAGACATTTCACTTCAAAATTAATGTTTGGTACTAACTACTGCCACTTAGCAGAAAAGTACAAAAAATATATATATATTTTCTAAATTCAATATCAAAATCCCAATTTTCAGTTCTGTGTTAATTTTTTATGCATATTATTTCAGCTGGAAAATGTGAGAAATCTGAATATAAAAGATATGGATAAAGGCACATCTTTACCTTCCAATGTCCACAGCATGAATGCTTATTTAGGGTAAGGGAATATTTTTGATGTGTGCTGTTATTTCCACATTTTTGTTATTTATTTTTGGTTGTATATGAAAGCATTATGATTCATTTTCCCTAATTTATAAATTTTCTGAATCTGAAATTCTGTGTTGCCGAAGCATTTAACTTTATCGAGAGAAAATAGCAACTTAATTTAACTGCAGAACTTTATTAGGTGTTAACTTCCTGTCTGCTTAGATGGCTTACTTCCGCAATTAAGTTTAGAAACTGTGTTTCCTTCCAGGATTGTATTTCTAGGTATCTAAATTGCAAAAAATTTCCTTGTGTTTAATGGAATAAAAATAATATTATAAAATCATTAAAACATGATGTATAGACTGTAAATATATTTTGAAAAGTATCATTTGTAAGCTGTTTCTGTGGGTTTGAATTATTTTCATAATTACACTCATTCGCTCTAAATAATGCATTATTTTTCATAAATATACTCTCTTTAACCGCAGAACTTTGTCTTTTTATATATATTAAAGTTGTAATCATGCTGAACGATTAATTCACCATTATCTTATCCAATTAACTCCTTTAACTGAATATGCTTCATTGAAATTTACAATATGCAACCATATTGAAAAATAATTTTGAATGTTTATATGTTAATGCTCTTAATTATATTTAATCTTAGTTGGTGAATCTAAATCATTGTTTTCATTTCTTAAGGGCTGGCCCTATTGCTAAAGCAATAGACTATGGGGCAGATGTAGTTATTACTGGTAGGTGTGTTGACAGTGCTGTTGTACTTGGACCTTTAGTTAGCAAGGTATGTATATATTGGATCAGTTCATGTCTTTATTAGTCCTTTTAATTGTAGTTGAAGACATCCATATCTTTTCTTTCAGTTCAAATGGAGTTTCCAAGATTTAGACAAGCTAGCTATGGGAAGGTTAGAAAACTTTGCATAATCTTATTGTTCTGTATGTGAAATCTGTTTTCATTACTTAGTTTACTTTTTCTGTGTTATATAACCACTTATAGTATTGGAATATATTTGATCTTGATCTAATTTTAATCACCCCTATCAAACATTATGCATTGATACAACTGAACTAAACTTTTAGCATGAAATTTATGTGTTTTTGTATTTATAGTTTGGCTGGTCATTTACTGGAATGCGGAGCCCAGTCAGCTGGTGGAATTCATACAGATTGGCATCTAATAAAAGATTGGTAAGTCTTTAAAATAAGCAATTTTACATTTCTATGTGTTTTTTGGATTTTTTACTTTCTCAAATCTGGAATTTCCAGTTTTTTTTTTTTTTTTCATAGATTTGGGATCTTAAATTTTGTCTTAAAACATATAAAGTTCAGAGTCAAAGTGACCAAGTCTGTGAGATTTATTTCTGAGAAAACAGCTCTCAGAGTCAATCAGCTACATTTAAAATAGCAATTGACTTCTAACTGTTCTTGCTACCTGGTGGATACAATTTAAACTATAGGCCCGTACATAGTTTGTGCATGTACAAAAAATATAACATTTCTACTCTACCATAACAGTTTTAGTGTAAAAGAGGCAAAACATGGACTGTATCTACTTTAACTCTGAACTCTTCTTATATCATTAAGATATTATAAAAGTATGAAACAATTGTATCAAGTTCAGTGAAGTAGTTAAATTCCTTGCCTGAGTAAATTTATAAAAATCAAGTTTTGTTGAAATATATATGTGTATCACATTAACATTCTGAATTTTTCAAAATTATCACCATGTTAATTTTCTTGATTTTTGAAACAGAGTCGCAAACAACTCTGCTATAAAATATGTTGGTTTATTTTATTCTTTTTCATATTATATTTTCTGTGAAATGCAAACAAAATTTATTTCAAATATTTATAATTACTTTATTTATGCTTTCAAGTAAATAGTGTTTATAACTGGGTTCTAGTAAGATCATACGTTTTACAGTTGAAATAATGTTGCTTTAAATTCCTTAAGTAAATGTAATTAGATTTTTTACCCTTCATGTCTCTCTTCATATTTTAGAACCAAGGAATTTTATCAAAAATTAAAATTTCTGGAATATTTTGTTTCATAAATGTTAAGCATTTAATTCTTTAATATGTCTGTCCACCCCACCCCCCCTCCCCCCCGCTTCCCAAAAGGACTCAAACAAATGATATTCTACCTCTTGACCTAAACAAAAGTCCACCAACAGCAGTAGAATAACCTGAAATAAATAAAATTATATCTCTTATTAAATACTGTAGGATAAAAATGTGATTCTGAGCATTTTTCACATTTTATCTTCATCTTGTGTTTGGTTCTCTTTTCACTGTAATCAATTGTTTGGTCTTGTGAAAGTCATCATGTTAGTTTTTCCATTTTATTGGATTCATTCTAAATTGTGTTTTAAAGATTTGCAAAATTTAGGATAATTTTAGCCATGTTTTTGACATTTTAATGTCTCGGTTCCCGATTTTTTAAACTAATTGTCATTATCTGCCTGTTTATACAGTGTCAGTTTTTCCACTTCCTATATTTCTTTAAGCATAAAATTACCTATTTCCATGTGTTTGGCCCAGGTTTACCAATTCTGATTCTTGTGCTTTGCTGATTTTATTAAAGATGTATATTTCTGTTAAATATACTTTTTAGATCTATTTAGGATGGTTGATCCTTAAATATATTGGGTAAAACTGGTTTATTCAAAAGACTCCTTATCTTACAAATGAAAAATATGAAAGGTTGCCCCCCCCACCCCTTTCCATAAGAATTTGACTGTCATTTTAAAGGAAATTAAAATTCCAACAAAAAAATTTGGGTACTTTAAATTCTTGGATTTGAAAATCTAATTCGATAGAATTGGACTTAAAACAGTAGCCCCTTTTAATATATTTCCTCCATAACTTATAATACTTGCAAAAGTTAAATATTTTTTCTCTCTTTTATTGAATGCCTTTAATTTTCTTTCTTAAATATGAAACATCTGTCATTTGTTGCATCATCAAGAGTAATATTTAAGATATTAAAATCATTATAGGCATAATATGGGTTTTCCAATAGCTGAATGTAAAGAAAATGGCGAATTTACTATTTCCAAACCACCTAATACTGGAGGTATTGTGACAGTAGGTACTGTTTCAGAACAGTTGGTTTATGAGATTGGAGATCCTGCCAATTATGCCTTGCCTGATGTGTTGTGTGATTTTACCAATGTCAAATTGACCCAAGTGGCTGGTGAGTTCAATATAATTATGAGAGTTAAGAGTGTTAATTTGTCTGTCCCATGTTATCTTCATGTTTTTAAATATTGATTTAACTGTGTAAAATTGGCCAGAAAATGTATGTTTTAAGTAGTTTGTGAAGAGCAAATTTTAGAAATTCTATGAAATTTGCTCTAATACTTGTGGTTATTTTTTTAAATTATAACTTCATAAACTATAACTTTATTACTTCATTAATTATAGAATTGTTATAAAAAGTAATTACTGTTTTGAGAAAAAATATATGTGAATTCTTGATTATTTTATTGTTACTGATTGTAAAAACTGCATTCATTTTATTTTTAAATTTATTATATAGTATTTAAAGGATTTAAAATTGTTCTTAACAAAGCATTTAAAATATGTGAATAACTTTACCATCAGCTGTGTCAAGAATATATTTTAAATTCTAATTTTATAGATTTATTTTTAATAATAAACACATCCTTTTTGATATTTTAGACAAAATTATTTTCATCAACATTTTGAATCATAATTTTAAATTTTTGCAGTTTATTTAATCAGTTAGCTGTGAAGATATATAACAAGTTAAAATTAATTAACTATTTAAATTGAAAATTTTAAACTTATATCAAACTTTATTTTTTTTAAGTGTAAAAATTGTACCTCTTTGTAATTGTGATTTTTTTTTTTTTTAAATCCTTAGAAAATGTTGTTTTAGTTCAAGGTGCCAAAGGAAAACGTCCTTCAGATTACTATAAGGTAATTTATGAAAAAAAAAAAACTTCTATTGTTGATATTTTCATAAAATCTGATGCATATATTTTTATACAGTTGACCGAGTTTTCCAAATTGCCATTAAAGCTTTTATGGTGTCTCAAGTACAGTCAAAACTACAATATTTTTTTCCTTTTTGTAGAAGCTATGGCATTGACCAAAGATACCTACATCACCTTATTAACCCTTTAACTGCAGGTGTGGTTTATAAACCACTTACTTGTTGAGACTGTGGCTTAAGTACCACTAAATTTTGAATAAATAAATAAAGTAATTTTTTTCTTATCATTTATCTTACCACAAAATTATAAAAATATATTTTCATAAATAAATATGATAAAAATTGTAAATTTTTATCGTTGATTACAAAATCCATACTTTGTCATGCATATATTTCTGATTCGCCAGTTTATCACATTAAGTACATGACATATATATTTCTTTTTTGTATGTGTGTTTAGGGTGATAGGATGTATTAACAGTACCCGCAGTGAAAGGGTTAAGTGCTTGGTATTTTATCAAGGGAAAAAATCCAATTAAATCTCTTGCCCTTTTTCTTATTTTCTAAGAGTTCATGACCTTCAATGAGCTAAGAGACTCGTGGCATATGTAATTAACCTCGTAAATGCAGTTTTATTTTATTTTGTTTCTTAAAATATTTATTGGGATTAATAATAAAGTTTTTTTTGTATCCTACAAAATTGTTAGAAAATACCATCTGCTATTAATCTGTTGATCATAATCTGAAAACCTTATTTATATTGTTAACTTTGATCAAAAGCAACATTATTACAAATCATTACAAATTAAACATTATTACACGAATCATGATCTGAAAGGGGTTTGGCTGCTTGGGTTGTTGTTGTTGTTTTTAAATTAATCCATTAAAAATTAATCATGCCAATCAAGTTATTGGATTTTATCTTTGAATATTTGTGTACATGTTTTTCCTAAAATTTTAGCTTTCAATTTTATATGAATGTTTTTAATATGACGCTTTCTTTGCACCATACATTTGTTGCAGCATAGCCAAATTTAGCTCCTGTCCTATTAACCCACAACAACCAACCAACCATCAAAATAAAAATAAAGATCTTTATATTTTATTTTTAAAAAATCTATTTTAAATATTTTCCAAACGTAACTGAATCTTACCATTTTCCGCAAAATAAATGAAGAATGGCATGTGACTAACTAACTAGTCTAAATAGATTCCATTCAGCTCAAATACGTGAGTGTGTGCTTCATCAGAATAAGATACCTGTTTGCAAGTCCCTCCTGGTGTCAAATTACTAACCAAAACATCACATTCCAGTGCTTCTACATCCAACTTATTCCCCTGAACTTGCTCCATCTGACTTTTTCCTCAGATCAAGAATTTCAATTCTCAAGTTCTGAAGTGCAGCAACAAAAACATTCCAGGAGGTAGCAAAAGAAGGCTTGTAATCCACATTTTACATCTTTGTATGTACAATGGCAAAATTGCATAGTTGCACAGGGTAGTTACTTCAAAGGAAACACCAAATAAGCAGTTTCTATCTATATTCATTCTTCCATTATTAAATAAATTATGGAATTTTTTGAACGTTGGATAAAACTATTGGAATCTCGTACTTTATCCAATAATAATTATTTTATGGTTCAAACATTGAAAATTCTTATAGGTTAGTGCTACCTATGGAGATGGTTATAGAGCTACAGCTGTTTCTCCTGTTGTTGGACCAAAAGCTGCAGAGAAAGCTCTCATCACTGCCAAATCCATTATTCAAAGGTTTAAATAATTTCTTCAAATTAATTACAAAAAAACCCGAGTAAAATCATGTTAAGTTTATACTAAACAGGCACACTATTTGCAGATCTGAAAATGTCTTTAAACGCTTTGGTCTGGATGGATTTAGGAGGACCCATTTAGAAGTTCTTGGAGCTGAACAGAATTATGGAAAAAATGCAAAAGCAAAGGTATGTGACATGACTCCATTTGGACTGCAAAAATATTCTTTTTCCTTATCTGTGAATGAAAACCTTTTTTTTTTTTCTATGACTCCAAATGTTCACAAAGATAGAGAAAAAATCAAAATAAAGTATTAAATAATTATTTTACTACAAGCAAACAATAAAAAATATCTTGCAACTAATAAAAAGAAATTTAGTTAGCTGCATCAATTAGTAAATTGTAATGGAATGATTCTGGTCAAAATGGGTTTGTGTTTTTTTTTTTTTTTTATTTTAAATATTAAAGAATCTGATAGAAATACACTCTACCAAGGTTGATTGTGTTCTGGTATTATACCAGAAATCCGGTATTTTCTTCATCCTTAATACCGGAATTCCGGTATTTTCTGATAAATCTTTTTTTTAAACTTAAGAGTGCCAACAATTCAAACTACTATGGATTCTCCGTAGTTTGTATGCAATTTCGGCTTCTGCTAGGGACTACACAAATTATAATCCATACTATGGAAAATTTACTTTGGATTATGCTGAGTCAATCCAAATGATTTTTTTAGAAATTGCCATACCATAACTAAGAATAACTACCTCACTTAAGAATGGTGCCATAAGAATTTATATATAGAATATTAATTAATGCTATTCATAGAAAATGTTATTAAATTTTTAATATTGTTTTGTTATCAATTTTGATGGTTTCTTTTCATGTGTGTTATAGAATGTTATTGAAAACTCATGAACTGAGACAAAATAAATTAAATCAATTTCTTATGTGAAAAAAGCATATTGTAAATTGCATGCAAAAGTTGAATCTGCTCCGTAATGAATGAATACATATCCGTTCCCTACACATAATTTTCCTGCTAAAATTTCAGGTATTTTTTCATGAAGCCACCATCACCCCTGATCAATGATTTTATTCCCCCAAAATTTATGTTCACAAACCCATTTTGAATCGGGACCCATTGTTTAAGCTCTAATTTAGTAGAATGAGGTAAATCTAATTTCTGAATAAGTTTTATGGGATTTGTTCTTTCCGTTCCCAGGACACTCGAGAAGTAGTAATGTGGATAGCAGTTCATCATGATAAGAAAGAAGCCATATCTTTGTTCTCCAGAGAAATTGCTGCTGCATCTACTGGTGGAGGTGATAAATTAAATTTTCCTTATCGTACTGCATTTTTATATAAATTTTCCATTTTCTAATATTTTCATAACAAAAAATTTGAGTACTCAGAATAAAAAATTAATTATAAATAAAGAAATAGATTATGCAACTATTGCTTCCAACTATTTGCCATTCTAATAGTTCATCATATGCATTGGCTTATGTGTTCATTAGTTCTGACTGATTTCAAGAGAAAAAATATATCTGTGCTTAAATTTTTTGGTTGCTAATTTTAGATGTATATCTTTTTGTATACAGACGAGCAGAAGACCAATAAAAACACAAAATAAGTATTGCAAGAAACATAAATTAGTTGCATGCTTCACAAGCATAAGCTCAATAAAAACAGTTAAATACAGAAGACAATAAATGGAATAGCAATAGTAGTATAATTTGCAGTATCTTCCATCCTTCAAAGACACAAAATTATGTCTTTCTACCCAAAACAAAAGATGTTCATAAATAGTTAAGAATTCACGCTATTAATTAAACTTGTTTCTAGAAGATTCTGTATTTCAAATGTGTTCATTTTAGAGCTAAGATGGGCAAATATCCTTGTTGATGCAATCTGTTGACATAAAGTTACATTTCCCTTTTCTTATTCGTTTTCATGGCTGACAAGTTCTATAAAAATAGATTTACAGCAAAGGTTTTTGTTGCAATAAATAATTAAGCCTTGAAGTATGTTTATACAATGGAAATTGAATCAACTGTTTAGAAATATTTATATTAAATTCACAATTCAGTGCTGGGTAAATAATTTTTCCCTTTCGAAGTCAAAGAAATAATTTTGAGAGAAATTTATTGCATAAAAAATGTGGGGTAGTTCACCTGTTATAATAAAATTTAGGTTCCATATATTGATAATAATATTTATACATATGTTTTTATTCTTTTAGCTCCTGGTTTTACAACCTTAATTGGTGGGCGTCCTAAAGCGTAAGTAAAATTTTGAAGTAAATAATTTTTCTCTAATTAAAGAAATAATGAATAATTTTGTCTTTTTAAAATATCCAAATCAGGTCTCCGATTCTCAAGCTATTTTCATTTTTGTACCCAAAGGACAAGATTCAGGTAAGTTTAATATGCTGTTTGATAAAATTTTTAATTCAGTATAGTTCTCGTTCTAATTTTTTTTAATAATTTCTTTTAAGATACAAGTAACCTATGATGGTAAAACAGAAATGTTCAAACCTGAAGTTGTGAAAGAAAGTAGCATGACCCCAACACCAGAGCCTAAAAAGTCGCCTCTTATCAAGGGCACTAATACATATCGTTTAGGAGATCTTGCGTATACTAGAAGTGGTGACAAAGGTGACACTTGTAATGTAGGTAAGTATACTGGAAATTGCTAAATGTGGTTACATGATTTAGAATTATATCAACTGTAACTCTGGGGAGAGACTAAATTCTGTAATTGGTTGCTTATTTAATTGACTTCAGCACTTCTCAAACAGCTCTTAATGATAATAGTCTTTCATTTATGCTCAATACAAAAAAAAATGGTATACCTCCACATGTCATTTTGAATTGTCCATTTAATTAAATGAAATTTTTCTCAATAAAAAAATAAATTTGGTATCATTGTACTTTTCAAATTACCCAAAACTTGTATTTTATTCTGACAATCTGGCTTACAAAGTAATAAGGGGGGGGGGGGTAAAAAATAGATGCATACAAGAGTACCCAAGTTAGATATTGTACTTACCAAGCTGTACAAGAATTGGTTCATTATTTTTATTTGGTTAGTCATAAAATATTTATAGTCGTAAAAATACTATACTATATTTTATGCTGTAGTTAGCTATTTTAAAAATCAGTAAGTTATTTGCTAAAGAGGGGTTTTTTTTCTTCCAAGTTTGAAAAGGATGCGAAATGGAACTTGACAATAGATCTTAATATATTCAGGGTCTCTACTCTAAATGTGACCCAATAGCTAATTTGAGATAAGCATATATTTTCATTTCGAAAAATGCTTTAACACTTTATAAGGCCGTGGTAAGTATACATACCACCAACTTCATCAATTTTTAAATACATTTTTTAAGGTTGGCATAAGTTCTCGCCAAATTTTTCGATGAAACAAAAACCTAGATGTTCCAATTTCTTTTCTGAAACCATATCTAAGTGTCTGGACTTTATTATTAATTAGCAAAAAATTAAAGCCATTCACTACACTAAATGAATTTCTTTCCTTAAATGAATCTCAATCCCAAAGCCATTTTACTTGAACACTACTAGAAAAAAATGGCCTTTTAAAGGGTTAAATGGCGTAATTATGTTATTTGAGTCAATAAATGTATTGCTGAAAAAATTTTGAAGTCTTAACTTTTTATACAGTTCCCCGGTCATGTTGGTCATATTTTATAAAATATTCTAGACGCTCTAACATTTTAAACAAAAAAAAAAGTCCCACTCTTCTGTATGGTGCTTTGAATTTCATAATTTTAAATTAATCAGCAGCTGCTTCAAGCAAGTGCTGTGTATTGCCTGAAGGATCTTCCTCAAGGCGGCTATTAAAACAGTCTAAAACGGCAATATTCAAAGCTCCATCTCTTGGTCAAATTTAGTCACAGAAGAGTGGAACTGTTTTTTTATTTGTTTCGACTTGTATATATTTTTTTTCGGCAGTTCATTTATTGACTTAAAAAGCATAAAATCTAGCTCTTTACCACATTCAAAGTATTTTTCCAATTGGAAGTATATTCTTACCTCTAAAGGTGTAGAAATTATCTATTGGGTTACATTTAGAGTGGACATAAATAATAATATTCTATATAAGTAGATACATCCCTGTATAAGTAGATAATCTTCTCTTAGAACAATTTGTCTACACTCTTAAAACTTTTTACCCTTGCAATTTCATTTCAGTTGCAAAATTATTTCTTGCCCCTATCTATAAGCAAAGTTATTTCACAATCCAAATATATGTGTAAATAAGGAAATAAAATGGAATGTGGAGCATTAGTGATGACTAATAAGTTAATTAAATCCATTTATTTGTTAAATTTTAATGAAATGTTTCAAGTCAAAACGGCTGCCACAGTTATTTATGCTTGATAATATTGAAGAATCTGACTAAGGACTCTGCTGTCCAAAATTCATCTACATGCCCCTATTAGGGATTAGGTCCCATAGTTTGAGGATCTTTGGTATAGAAAAATAACCCAAGGTAATTCTTTTTCTGAGCTTGTAAGCAGTCAGCAAGATGTTAATATTATAAATTAAACATGCTTTTGTTTTTGTTACATTTTACCTTTGAAAGTGAAAGATTTTTAATTCATTTGATTTTGTGACATATTTTTCTCTCTTTAGGTGTTATAGCTAGACACCCAGCATTTCTGCCATATATTGAAGACCAATTGACTGAAGCATCTGTTGCTAATTATTTCGATCATCTTTTCAGCTCTGATAAGCGAGTAGTTGAAAGGTTTGCAAAAATATAATTTACTCATTTTTGCTAATTATTTCGATCATCTCTTCAGCTCTGATAAGCGAATAGTTGAAATATTAATTACCCATTTTTTATTATATTATTATCACTTTAAAAAAATCCTGTTATTAGCTATATACAGATGACTAAAGGGCTTGGTAATACATGCACATCAAAAGCTTGCATTTTGTTTAAGGTGCAGAGCATTGTAAATTTCATATAAGAATGCAATATATTTCTGATTTAATTGAAAATGAATAAGTTAAACGTTATTTTGAATATTAATCAATATGCCAGTTATAAATTGTAAATGGATATGAGATTTATTTATGAATTAATGTTTATTTTTGTTTATGTACAGCTAACAAAATGCATAAAATGATTTTTATAATTATTTTAATGTTCATAAAAAAAGTTGTATGATGAATGGATCTCAGAATTTCGAACAATGGTCAGATAAGGAAGACATTTTGTTAACCTTATGTCATTCACCTCCAAACGAGTGGAATTAGTGATGTCATGGAGATATTTATAAATGTGTTTGAGAAATATGGAAGAGATCCATGAAAAGCAAAGATAATAAGAATTGGGGTTATCTCGTCATTTTTTATCACTCACCTTTAAGGAGGTTAAAAAAATTTGGAAATATATAATCATTTTGTATACAGCATTACATCCAGGAACAGTATATTCTATAGATGTTAAGACTGCCGAATGTATGGTTGAGATGGTAATTAATGCATTATTTTGTATTTGCCAGTGAAATGCATTATTTTATGTTAATTTCCCTCATGTTAGCCTTTTTGTTAAATTTTCTCTGTTACTTTAGTAGAATTTTAATTTACATTATTGCTTGTTTAATTGATACTTGATTGTTATACATGTTGAACCTTGGACTGTTTGTCCTTTTAATAACCTGTGAGGTATTTGGTGCCCTTATATTGGGTGGGCTGCTTCTCGGCGCCCTCTCGTCATCCGCATGGCTTCTGCATGCTTATGCTCTCCTTTACTGAAGAATGATAAACTTCTAAAGGTTATAAAATTTTAAATATCATTTTTGTTGCTTTCGTAATTCAGTTAATATTATAATTAGTTCAAAACTAGATTTGTTCACCTTAAGGATTAGCTATGATTTCTTTAAAAGTTTTTATAGATATAAAAATCAACTTATACTGTTAACAAAACTATTTGCAGATATTCCCTGCCTGGAATACATGCTCTGAATTTTGTGATGAGAGAAGCCCTGGGAGGAGGTGGTGTCGCATCTTTAAGGAGTGATCCTCAGGTAATTCTTCTTTCTTAGCAAAATGTATTTCCAGCATGGACTGAACACAATACATCCTTTCATATTTTTCATTTTATCATTGTTTTCTTTTAATTTAAATTTCTTTTATTTGTTTTTGTATTTCGTTAGATTTGGCTGCATATGCGCCTTTCTATTTAATGCAAAATATGTTATTGTTTTTTATTTTAATCAAAATTTAATTAATTAATTTTGCTAAATTTTAAGAATTATAACTATTATTCTTTCATATAAGGTATTGCCATGACTTCACATTCCATGACAAGTGCTTTAAAAAACATCAAGTTAAAATACTGCAATGATTTTTTTCCCTCATCATTTAATGCAAAATTACTTGTTACTGACTCTCTTCAGAATTTTGTGACTTGTTGAATTATTATCATCCGTTTGTCCTCTTGACGTTGTTGGGAATGTTTCCTTTCTATGACTTTAAGTCTAAGTGTAATTATTCGTTTTTAAATTATCTTTTTTACATTTTATTGGTTTCAATTGTAACATGGAATTATTTACCACATCGTTCTATTATCAGAATCTGTTTATGCAGTATGGCCAAATCTGGCTCTAGCACCGTAAAGTCGAACCATAAAATAATTACACATATCTGTGCTATTTAAATTTAAGAAATAACTTTATCTGCTTCCTTCTGCATAATGCTCCATTTTTATTTTCATAGGGCAAAGCATGTGGACAAATGTTGACAGACTTTGAGCTTCGCAATATGCCAAATATTGACACTTTGAAAAAATAGCTGCCAAGTTTGATCAAATATTAGCTATATACATCTGTTATTGCAATTTTATTACAGTGTAAAAATAAATATATTTTTATATGTTGTTTAGTGTGGTACATGTTTTTATTTGTTTAACATACTATATGCAATAATGTAATTCCATTGAGGAAAATGATTTTTTATTAAGAAATCATTCTTGATACATTGAAATGCAGGTTATGAATTTACTCATGCAAATCAGTTTCCACCACATAATGTGAACAAATATATAAATGTCAAATCATGAATATTTCAACTCAAATGCCACAATGTCAATATCTGGAAACATTTTTTTAACCGAATAGTGGGAACACAGAATTCCAATTATTCAAATGTTTTTCCATCGCCTTCACTTCAAAATTATACTAGTAATATGCATCTTTTAATGCAAATAAATGCTTCATATTAAGAGATTAAAGTGTTTTTTTTTTTAATTAGTAGATTAGAGAACATTTTAAAGGCTTTGTTTATATCAAAATGCATTTATTTTTAATAATAGTTAATCATTTAAAAGAAGACCATTTTTATGAATGATTTCTTGTTATAAAATATGAATTACAAAAAATCTGTTTTAAAATATTGCTTTTGTTGTACATAGACTAGAATTAAAATGTTACCCTTTTGATAGAGTATTGTACATAATTGGCAAAATCTTGATAAGATGTATAAAAGAATATTTACAACTGTCAATTATACTTACACAGTTATTGTTGAATAGCCTTGTAAACTTTCTGACAGACAAAGATATGCTGTTTTACAATAACATATTGCCACTGGTATGAAAAATTTAAACATTTTTTAATGAAACTTTCAAAGTTAAATATGCATATAGAAAGGCTTTGATCAGTGTTATGGTAATAATTTATTACATTCTGGAAGGCTGTCAGGCTATTTAAAAGACAATTCAATTTTAATTCCATTCAATATAAAACAATGATAATATTGTAAACTTTTTATATGTATCACAGAATTATCTGGCAACATCTATCTGGAACTTTTCGTGTCACAGAGATCTACATAGGAACATGACTAAACAGATAAGATATGGATTCTCCATTATGAGTACGACGAATGGCTTCGGCAAGGATCATTGATATGTCAATACACTGAAAGTAAAAGATGATGAATTAATTCCTTAACCGTTTGAGCGCGGCGAAGCGCTCAAACGGTTAAGGGGAAAATATTGAGATAAATAATACAATTATAAATCTCTATTAGGTGGTCCTGCTATATACCTCATATTGGGCACAACAATCTCTCAGATCATATGCTCTTTTCCTTATATATATCCTATGGCATCTCTATTTTTTTTAATTAAATACCTAAAAAATAGTTATTGCTGCATATATTATTGTTTCCTCAATCTGGCTAAAGCAAACCCCAGACTTTTTGCAAATTATTCCAATCGCAACTTTATAGTAGCTGTCATGAAATTTGAAAAAAAATTAGCTTTAGCCACACGAATTTTAGACAATTATTTACTATTTCTAAAGCTGGGTATTCATCTGTACTCAATTCCATTTATCCCAAGACTTTTTTTTTTTTTCGCCATCCATTCAAGTCGGAAAAATGAGACGTCATTCACGTATGCTCCTAAGTTAGTTTTGAGACAAGGTTCAAAGTCGCAGAATTCTACCCACCCCCTCCTCTTCCCCTATGTGGGAGATTTCAAGTTTCATTTCCACCCTCGCATCGAGGCCCCAAATTGGAATTGGCGCATTGCCATTCAACTATGCCAATTTCCATTGGTTTTTAAAACGGACGATTACTTTTTCCTTCCCATGTTCCAAAAATTCCATTTTGGAAGAGGTATGAATGGCCTGTTTAAAGAAAATTTATTTGCCATGTCCAATCCATTTTGTATTAAACAACTACAATAATAGGCAATTTAAAATATTTAAATATAACAGAATGGGAAAAAAATTATGGCTTTGAGTGCAGTGATCAGAATTGTTTCTGGCCATTAGCAATGGGTGACAGATGCTGCAACTGTTGATCCTCGGTCTTCGAAGGTCTATGAATATAGCTAATAGGGTGTGAAGCCATTTCTAACCAATTTCAAATGCAATCATAAAATATATCAGAGATCGGCCACACTTAACAGAGGGTAAAAAGTAGATGCATGCTCATATTTAACTACATCAAATTATATTAAATGTTGATAACTTTTTCCCCAACTTCCTTAATTGTTAAAGTTTTGCAATAGCTATCAGTCATAATAAGGTGAACAACAACAACAAAAAAATTGGTTTGAGATAATTTCTGATTATTATATGATAACATGAATTTAGGTAGACACAAACTTCGATTATGAAGTTGTTTATCATATTGTGCATGCTACATAATTTTTAAATTCAATCAAACTGAAAGTGGTTTCTGAAATTATTCCATATATCTGCCTATGTCTAGAATTCATCATGAAACATCCTTTTGCTAGACTCTATTATATTCCAGGTTAGAAAAGTGTATCTAAACATAACATATATTTAGCTTCAGCATTAAAAGCAAAAGCTTTCTTGTTATTTTTTTTTAAACACATATATACTGTGAATAATAATGTCAGTTAAATCAGTCGGAAACGCAGATAGTGAAAACAGATCATGTAACAACTGAATGTTAGAAATAGTTTGCAAAAGCTTTGTATGTTTCAACACTTTATAAATTGAAGAGTCAAATCAATTACAACTAAAAGCAGGTCTCCACTTTTTAATAATAATTCTATATCACTAATAAATTGCATGCTTGAACAGAAGTATTTTCAGCAACTGATTGGGAAAAAAATAAATGAGTCCTGACGACTATAATATTTAGCATTTTTTTTTTTTTTTTAAATTAAAGAGCATGAATTTCATTTAAGCCCTTTGACCCTTTAACTTTTTCTTTATGAATGAATGGTCCCCTATGCAATTGTAATTGTTGTCTCTGACTTCCATAATTTAATGTTTCTAGATATTACAGATACCACCTCGGAAAAGGATGCTGTATTCTAATTGAACTAAGTCATCATACTTATAAATATTAGTCAAACATCTTCTCTACTAAACTGAGAAACATAGCACTTTTGCTAAAATCTGTAAAGTATTTTTTTCCATTGAATCTTAATTTCTTTTAATATACATTTGTTTTGTTGTATATTGTTAATTTGTGCTAATGAGTTAAATTTAATTGTCATTCATC
Source organism: Araneus ventricosus (assembly GCA_013235015.1). NCBI lineage: Eukaryota > Metazoa > Arthropoda > Arachnida > Araneae > Araneidae > Araneus > Araneus ventricosus. Next base: position 19,111 of record BGPR01006681.1, on the reverse strand, counting down.
TTATTTATTTAAAATGGTAAAAGGATGAAGTACCTGGATTTTACTACACTCTGCCATATGCTTATCTTGAGGTATACTGTTGGTAACCACTACTGCTTCAAAGACAGCATTATTTATTCGAGATATTGCCGATCCTGAGAATATGCCATGAGTCAGTATGGCATAAACTTTCTGAGCACCTGCCTCAAGTAATCTGAAGGGGGAAAAAAACTTGATTTATAACTTAATAACAATGAATTTTATATTAAAATTAAAAATTGCAAATTAAATGTATGGGAAAATATATATTGAGATGAGAAATGTTTTGGGCATTTCTGTAATTTATATGCTTGAAGGTTAACAAATGAAAAATATATGTAACAGCATTACCTGTCGGCTGCATGGCATATTGTTCCACAGGTATCAGCCATATCATCTACAAGTATTGCAATACGATCTTTAACGTCTCCCACTAAAACCATCGAAGAAACTTCATTCGCCTTTTTTCTTTCTTTATGGATCAAAGCAAATTCAACATTCAAATGATCTGCTAAAGCTGTCACTCTAAATGATAAATGTTTACCCACATTATTAGTAAATATATGAATAAAATTGATAAGCAGTACAAAGAATATTATCTCTTGATAGCTAATGCTACATTACATTATTATAAAAACATGAATATTATATCAACAATCAAATTCATTTATTTCAATTGCTGTCTTTTGATTAACAGGATAGCTTAAATTATAATTTTTAGCAAGGCTAATACTTTTCCAATGAAGGATCCATAACTTTTATGAAGTGATTGCAATGATACATATCTGTTTAAATGAAGCACATTAAAAAGTACTGAAAATTTTAGTGATAATAGAATATTTCGAAAAAAATTTGGACGGCGAATATAAGGACTGTCTGAGTGCTATTTTTTTGTTTCTTTACAACTTAAGCTTTTAAAATGATAAGCTAACAAAAAGGTACAAAAGTTTCTACCATTTATGAAAAAAAAAAACCTTAACAGTTTTAGCTCATTCAAGGGCTCAAAACTATGATGTATAGATTTTTTCTACTTTGAAATATGTACAAATAACAAACAGATAAAATACATTTGAAAACTGAAGAAAAATTCATGCCTAATTTCTTAAAGCATGTTCAAATCTATATACTTAAAATAATTGGCAAAACCAAACAACCAATCCCCCACCATCAACCACTGGATCAATTTCACCAACTTTTATTTTATATGAAAGCTCATGACACCTAAACACGTCATCAATGGTCACATGCACTGATTTTGGCAATTTTTATTTTATATGAAAGCTTATGACCCCCTACATACATCATCAATGGTCGTAAACCCCGTACTGCCTTCTATTTTCGACAGATATAGCAAACTAAAACTTGAACAGAGTTGCCTCAGCCTCAACATCTAGGCTGATTTCACTACTTTGCAAACATAGCTAACCAATCAGAATGCTCCAAGTTTATTGTACAAGTTTAAATTTAAAACTATACTGTTGAGGAAACTATGAATATTATGCATAAAAGATATAATTGAAATTAAATGCATCAAATATTCCTGGCGAACAACCTGGTCACCAAAAACAACTAGTTAAAATATCAAAACAGCAATGTTGCATACCTTTTGGCACCACCAGCATCAGGGGACACAATAATGCAGTTTCTCCATTCAGGTATATTTTCTTTTATCCATTTTAAAACAGCAGGTTCTGCATACAAGTTATCCACAGGAATGTCAAAAAAACCCTTTCAATTAAAAAAAAAAACATACATACTATTAGGAATTTTGCTTTATATACAGTTATTAATTTTTAAGATGGCACATTGGCTAGTAGAATATAAAATTTCATTACTAGATTTAATTATACCAAATATTTGTTCAATTCAAAACAAATTCCTCAAGATATTTAGTTATTTCTATTAAAGTGTCTATTATTATTCTATTAAAGTGATAATTTTAGAAGGTTTTTTTATTATTTTCCACATAATTTAATATAAAAACTAATACAATGTTAATCAACAATCTATATAATTCTTACATTGCTGTATTTAGGAAATATCTAGAAAGCTTCAGAATATTTAAAATCATCAACAAATAATGTTTATTTTATAATGATGACCAAGTAAACAAATAATTCGATAAAAAATTAATAGAACAGCAGCATATTATATATATATATAACTATTTATATAAAAATTTCTTATAACTATACTAGAATATTGATACACTAAAATTAAAACAGAAAATCGATTTATTTTATAATTAAATTTTAAATATCAAATTTTTAGTTTCTTTTACCATTCAGTCACAACAGACAAAAAAAATCAAATCCATTCTTTCAAAGTTAATTTAAATATAGATTTATTCCAAAAGAAAAGATTTTATTAAAACCCTATATTTTTACTATTTTCATTTTAACACTTACCTGAATTTGTGAGGCATGCAGATCCATTGTAATTATGTGATCAGCTCCAGAAACAGATAACATATTGGCAACAAGTTTTGCAGAAATCGGAGCTCGACTCTACAGAACATGGAGAAAAAAAATCCTAGCATGTAATTTAAGAAGTCGAAAGCAACTGCGTCATCATTATCTTATAAACTTGAATTGTGCAGTAACTAAAAATATCTTTGAAAAAAAATAATGCTGATTAGCATTCTAATCTGAAAAAAAATACCATAAAAATAAATGCACTTTTTCTGTATTGATAAAAATACAATTCATATAAATATATTGGTACTTTTTCATTAGCTTGGCAGCAGCCATTTTCAACCAAAAGTGCTACTTTAAACCAACTTTGCAGCTTAAAGTTCCTCTGTTTGGTGTTTTCACACAAACTTTGGTGACTGTCACACAAACAGTGAAGCCACACTTTGAGTAAATATTTATTCTTGGTGACAGCTACTGCTGACCTAATGGAAAAGAGCCAATGCATATTGAAAAAAAATCTTTAAATTTAATAATCACTTTCAATTAAATTATAACTTATTGTTTTTAGATGGAAGCTGAGAAGAATATTATTGGAAAAAATTATAAAATTATTAACACAAAAAATGAAGGATTTGTTAAATTATCTGTCTCCACAAAATAGCATCACCCAGAAAAAAAGAACCCCATATAATTTTTGAATTTTACAAATCACACATTATTAAATACTAAATTTATCAAAGTTATAATTTTTAAAAGAATAGTTACCTATGAAAACATTAAAGGATATTTTTGTGAAATCACTTCAAAGTGTTTAAAATGCTTCTGCTTACGTAAGGCATTTTAATAACTTTCACATTCAATACCAAATTAATATTATGCAACAAATCCTAATAATCTGTTGCTTTAATTGATAAAACAATACAGAGTGGTATAATTTAGCTAATAAATTCTTTTGTTTTTAATTTTTGGTCTCTCTCCTCTTCTTACTTTCTCTTTTTTCAATTAATTATCATCAAGAGAAATTTAGTTAAGAAATATATACTTCAATGGTTTTATTTGTTTTAAATAAAACTTTAAGGAAATATTAAAATACTCAAGACATATAAAAAGGTATTGTTTAGGAAAGCTTGTTCTCAATCAATTAAATGCTCAATGATACTATGAAGGAATTGCTTGCCTATTTCTCAATTAAAGTTTCCATACATTCCATCAGATATATGATCCGACACATTTCCTCAGATATATGATGGAAAAGGATCAGGCACAGTTATATGGCACCGTATATGAAATTTTAAATAAATACAGCGAAACCTTTCTACTGTGGTCACCACCCGTTACCCTGAAAATTGACTGCTCTAAAGGGAATTCATGTTTAGTAATACAAAATGCATATTTAAACATGCCCTAATTTGTTATTTCTGATAGAGTGAATTTTAAGATAGTGTATCTAAAGAAAAAGGTACTTAATTCTAAAATTTATAATTTTTATTAAAAAAAGATACAATTTGGATTTGCTTGGATCTCTCGGTTTTTCAGAGGTAACATTTTTCAATGCTTTTAATTGGAAAAATAAATCGCAAATTGTTTCATCAGTAGTTGTTGAGGAATGGGCAATAATATCTATTTTTCTAAAGTCTGTTGAACTGAAAACTGCATTTGCTTATTGGTTGAAACAGCAGCTTCTTTGTCAGAGTCTGAATCAATGCCTGAAAGGCACAAATGAAATTTTGAATCCCCAACCCCAGCAGAAGCTGAAGATCAATTTGGGAAAGGAATCAGATTTTTGGTGTTGTTTTTGAATATATGAAAATTTTGTTCTCTTTTAATTCCATTTTATCTAAATGAAAGGTCAGTGAAATAAAGGAATGTATTTCAATGATGTTCGATGAGTGATCAATCTGGCCGCTCAAATGGGTTTGAGTGACATTTAATGGAAGTTCTTTTAACATTATGTCTATAAGATGACGATTCCATCCCAAACATAAGTGGCCATTGATAGGAATGACCGCTAAGCAGAGGTGGCCACTTTTTTATTATTATTATTGCCCACACTGATCCTGCTTACCCAAAGGTTAAGCAGGATCAGTATTTGTATCCCTTTGGGTATGCAGGGTGAAAAAAAGAAAAGCAGGGGTGGCCATTGCTCATCCAGAGGTGTTATGAAATCTCCAGGAATGTTGTTGATCATGTTCTGAGCGCTGGGGATGGAAGTTGGTTGTAAATCTTTTCATTTTCTTTGTTTTGTAATTTTTTTTCCCTCTTTGTGTTCGTCTTGTGCAGGGTGCGTACTCAAATTTGTAGAAAAAAAGTAAGCACTTTTTAAGCACCTTAAGGGGAAAAGTAAGGACTCGCAAAATCTTTATTGTCGATGATAATCTTTTTTCCTTCTTTTAACTTAACAGGATTTAAGTAATAAAATATACAGGAGAGAAATTTAATACCTATATTACTGTCATGACTAGAATATATTCTCATTAACTTGTTACAGGAAAAAATTTCTACATACAGAAAAATAAAACAAAAATACTTATGCAACAAGATTTTAAGGTACAAAAATTAGAATGCTAAATCATTAATTTCAATTACTTTTATACATAAAATAATTCTTGCTTGGAAACTTATAACTTCCTCTTAAAAATAATGAGTTTTTAAGCACCATGATAAAAAATAAGCACTTTATACAAACTTTGAATAAAAAATAAGCACTTTTAAGGGCCTTCTAAAAGGAAAATAAAAAGTAAGCAGTTTTTAAGCACTTTTCATGACCGTACGCACCCTGTTGTGTGTTGTTTTTGTCTGCTTGGGTTTTATTGTATTGAGATCAGCATTTGTTTTTTGCATGCAAACTTACATGAGCTGTATTTGATTTCCTGTATTTTCTGAATCCTAGGTAGATTTCATTTGAAAGATTAAAAAATGCTGTTTCCTGGAGAGCCACATTATTGCTCTAAAATCTTTTGGGGTTGAGCGGGCTCTCTTGGGTATTAAAAAAAAAAGCAGGGGTGGCCACTTAGAGAAGTTTTGCTGCAATTCAAATGCCATTATTATACATTAATTCAGGCCTAAAACCACAGATAAAAAAAAATTCGAGTTGAATTAGGAAATGTAAAACTAGCTAAAGAAATGATTGTCATTCTCTTATATCTATTTAATATTCCCCTTCATGTCAAATTATTTCAATCAAATGTAGAATTTAAAAAATGCTCACAACTGTAAGAACCAATTTTCAAATAATAAATTTTTTTAAAAGCGGCACTTCATATTTTAAAAATAAAGTTTCAACATAAATAAAAGCTATATATCTTAAGTAACTTCCCTTAAGATTAATATTATCCATTTCCTTATTCAACAAGAAAATAAATTTAAATCAATAAAGATACTGAATCATTAATATTTTAATACTGTAAACCATGTAATGATATTATTAGATACAAATTTCCAAAACAAAACATTTTTACAAACGAATCAAATGAAAGAAAGGTCAGATCCAGTAGCATGCTATGCTTCAATAGAGATATGCTTTGAAAATAGAATGAAACAGTGGTATAAAAGTATAAGCAAATCATAAAAAGGTTACATAATACAAAAGATATCAATAAAAACTAACAGTTCTTACTGTGAGATACAAATGTAGATATGTTTCATATTAATAATTTAATCTACTTGTCATGCATTAGCTTAAAATTATGAAGAAATAAATATTTTCAGAGTAAATTCAATAAAAGGATTTTTTAAAGCATTTTATAATAAAAATTTGCTTTAGATGAAGGAAGAATTTTATTTGTCATAGAGCAAACAATGATGCATTAATAAGCTGAGTTCTCTAAACAAATATTTATTTATTTTTGATAATTAATTCTCAGCAAAGTAGCACAAAATAAATAAAAAAAATTTCAGGTTTTTCTAAGAAACCCAGTGCTAAAAAGTTATTAAAATCAAATATCTTTCATTTCTGTAATATTATATTTATTTATAATAAAAGAATTCGGTGCTTTTTTTTCTTTTTTCTTTTTCTAACTGCCATAACTATGGAACAAAGTTATTTTATGCAATATTATTTATATATTAGCAAGTTTCAATATGAACCACCAAATTGAAATAGTAGTAACATAAAAGATTTCAAATAAACTTAAGAGTTGTTAAAATATATATAATTTGATATGTTTTTAAAGAAGTCCATTGTTCCTAAACAGTGAAAGCATTTTTGGTGTGATGAAGTTTACTTTTAGTCCTGCAGTAATTTTTAAGTCAACAACCTCTCTTCATTCTGCGGGGAAGGGAAATGTGAATGTTCATGTTTGCATCTGCAATTAGGTTCATGATTTGCTGTTTCATTATTTCCTTTGAGTATATATTCACTCCAAGGGAGTGTCTCAAATCTGTGTGGTTAGGTTCCATATATGAGAACTTGTCATGAATTACCCACAAGTTATAGTCCATTTTATTTTAATGTCCTTATTTGGAGAATGTATTTCATTACCAGGGCCAGCTGGAGGGGGTTTCAAATAGTACGAGCGCACAAGGCCCAGCACCGCTGGCTTATTTTACAAAAAGAAAATTGATTGCATCGATTTATTTAAGGAAATCAAAGTTCGTAGTCGAGTTTTGCCTTACAGGACACAAACATTATAATATTTATTTAAAAATAAATAAATTGAATTGCGTCCAAATTTTGTTACTGTTCTGAAAATTATATTGACCTTATCAATTACCTTCATATCTGCAGAAAGAACTTTCTCGAGATTGAAAATAAAAAAAGAAAATTACTCGAGTTGTAGCAGTAGTTGGGAACAATTTACCTCCTTGGCCATTCTATCTGCCGAATCCAAATCAAATAAAAAACTAAATTATGATATTATCAATGAATTTGCTATAAAACATGTACCAAGAATTACATATTATAAGCTTAGTAAGTCGTATTCCAAATTGTATTTAAGAAGTAATTATTTTGTTTTATTTGATTTATTAACGATTTTTTGATTGGCTGAAATATTAATTTTATAAGAATAATTTAATTATTTATCATTTTCATGCATTCTTTTTGTCCTCACAATGCTAAATTGTGTAATGTAATAAGTAACAAAATGCAATAAATTAATTTGTTATATGAAATTTGTTTTAAGGCCCTGCAAGTCAACTTTGCAACCAGGCCCCGCTTTTGTTCGGGCCGGCCCTGTTCATTACTATGTATGAGCTTTTGATTGAAGAATATTTATCATCAAACAATAAAAATAGAAATTAAATTAAAGTGTTTTAAATGTGTTAGCACAATTTTAATATACTAAAATCTTCTTAATTTTTATCAAGGAAAGAAGAATCTTATCAGTCACATGCAAAATGGGAAAAAGCAATCAAAATAACATGCCACTAACTCTAATATCTAAAGTTAATTTTATCAAACTTTAAAAAAGGCTAATGGAAAATGACAAAGAAAAAGGAAAGTTCAGCAAAGAGGAATTCAACCATGCTCCATACCATATCTTTTCGGTCCTGTCAAAAGAAAGAGGTAAATGAAAATGGGAATCAAATGAAAAAGAACTATAATGTTCTTTGATGAACATCCAACCAGACAACATAGAACTTCTAAAAACTAAAACTAAAGTAGGGAATTATGTAGCATAGCATGCCTTAGAAACTACAAATACTTCGCATTCAATATGCATCTCTATCAGTTTAAAAGAATATAATTACAGGAAAATAGGAGAAATATAAACAAAACATAGTATAAAAGTGGAGAAAGAAACTGCAATCTTTACCTTGTCTTTCTTATCTTGGCGTGCATAAGGAAAAAGTGGAATCACTGCAGTCACTCTTGATGCTGATGCTATTTTGCAGGCATTAATCATAATCAGTAATTCCATCAAATTGTCGTTGACCTCACCACAGCCACTCTGAATGATGTAAACATCTTCACCACGAACAGATTCTTTAATTTCTACACTGGGTAAGAAACTTATTAGTAATCTAATATCAATGCCTATATAAACTTGAAAATTAAATGCATAATGGTCATTCAAGTGAATCATATACGGGTGTCTGAAAAATTACAGATACTTTTATTAGAAAATGAGCACTACAGCAATTGACAAACATAGTAATGAGGCTTCAAGACTGTCTACAGATAATCACCCCCATTGTTCAGGCAAATACCCCAATGTGGTACAAGTTTTTAGAAACCTTATGTGAAGAAGGATGAAGGGGTTAAACTGAAGAGTATGGTGTGGTTTTAATTCCTGCCACTTCATTTCGCCAACTGTTAATTGCCAAGAGATGCACTCCTCAACTGTGACGATTTGTTTTGGGTGCACAGCGATCTTTTTATTGGTCTCTGGCGCATGGCCGCTTCTTATACCTTGTTTTAACTGGTGTCCTCTTTGCTCTCTTTGATTTTATTGGTTGAATTTGCTTTGAATTTTGAAAATTATGATAATTTCCCAACTAGACTGATGGACTCTTTGCTCGTGTTGACGTTTCAAGGAAGGGACCTGTTTCATTTTGTTTCTTGCAATCTTTTTCAAGTCTTTCATTTGATATCCATGGCAACAGTCAACAGTCTTTGCTCCTGTTGACTTTTTGATGAAGGAACATTTTAAGATGAGAACTCATTTTGAAATTTTAAAAAACGTAGGTTCCCGCTTTGCTGAAAGAGAAGCTGCTGATGATTTTTTTAAGTGAAAAAAATTTGCCATAGGCATCTCATGCACAAGAGACCAATAAAAAGACTGCTGGGCCCCAAAAAAAGTTGGTGATGCCACTCAGAGTTGCACCAAGAAAAAATGGTGGAAAACAAGACCGCACCGTAGACTACAGTTTTACTAATGAAGACTGATGATTGAATGATGGATCCACAGCATCACACACCACTTGACAGCACATGAAGCACTGAGCTTTCAGAGCCTTTTTTAATGGACCAAACATGTGACAACCACAAAGCAACAGATCTTGACTATAAGGCAGATGATTCAGTGGAAAGCACACAGAGTGTACATGTCCTTTGTTGCTTTAACCTGAAAATAACATCTCATGAAAATTTGTATGGCGGCTTTTTTTAATCGTCTTTTGAAGGTTTTGTAATGTGTTGCAATAGTACTGGGCATTGATTGCAGCTCCGATAGGCATCTGCTCCAATAATAATGGTCCCTGGATATCAAAGAACAGTCTCAACAGAGTGCTTTATTTGAATCATGCTTCCTCATACATGATTTGCATTCAATGGCAAATTTCACTTGCTGTCCCACCTTCTTTGCACAAAAACAAAAATTAAATAACTTCAAGCTATACTTGCCTGGACAAGTCCATCATACACCTTTGTTGTTACAAATAGTTCCTATACATAGCAAAGTTGTCTCTAGAAATTCGCACATTCTTCACAGTTTCGTCACATTGCCAGCTTGCTTATGCTGCTATCTTGTGGTTGCATGACAAATATTCCTGCCTTTTTCTACAGTTCATTTGAACAACCCTTATATAATTAAAAATTAAAACAATATACACTCATGAAATCTTATTACCATATTTTTAAAGTTAATTTTAACATCTAAAAGATGTGCCACAAGCAGAAATGAAAAACTGGCTGCCATCCATTTTAAAATCGAGCTCTGTAGCCATCGAAAAAGCAGGCTCTATTATAGCACACCCTATACAATGAGTTCACCCATCATTAAATGGTGCAATGCATCATTAGAAAAGGGAATATTAGTCATTGCCCCTCCCCATCAGTAAATATTTATTTCTTTACAACCCACATCAACTCACTCACCCAACAATTGTGGAGCGATTGATGGCTAACAGGAACCAGTTCACTCCCAGCCTTCAAGAACCAGAAATAAATGAGTACAGGAATGCAAAATAATATACACACAGACAGTTCCAAACTACATATCAGTGACTGAACACAAAAATAATCACAATATTCATTTAAATACCAGTAGGAATCCAACCATTAACAAAAACATTGAGAACAATTACATAAAAAAATCCATCATTTTCAAACAATACATAATACTGTATAAATTCCATGAAATAAAATGCAAAGCCAGTATAATCATGCAAGTATAAGAAAAAGTTGAGGATAACGCCCTCATTGGTTTAATCTGTTGCTAGACAGCAACCTTTGTTGCATAAATAAATGTAAACAAGTCCTACCTGTTAAACATAAACAACTTAGGACAAATATTTTACCTCAGATGATAAAATAAATTATAAATTTAGAAGTTTAGGTCAAGAAAATTTGACAAAATTTCAAAAAATTTAAAATTGCTTACAGTGTAAATAAATTACAAAATTTCAATCTAAACTTATGATTTTGGTATATATGAAATTTTTCACCAGGGCCGGATGATCAAATAAACAAATGCCTAAGGACCCTGAAATTTTGGAAAGCCCCAAGACCAAGAGATTTTTTTTTTTTTTTTGTATTTACTTCGAGGTAGGGATGGCAGTTATTCAGGTTTTTCTTACCTCCAGTTATAACCACCAGGTTAAAATAACTGGTTTTCAGGGTTTTTTTTATATAAAAAAAAACAAATGCTGTTTGTAGACAAAGTTTTTTATTAATATAGTTTTTACAGGAAATCAATCCATTGGCCAATATTTAGCTGTTAATAAAGACTCTTTCAGTAATCTGTCAACCAACAGATGCCTCGAGGTAGCGGTTGTCACTGATTGGCCTAAGATGATGAAATTCAAAGCTTCATAACTTGGTAAATTTTAGTCTAATCAAACCTAAAATCGAGCCCAACTTCCAATCTGAATTTTTTACCTGGTTATTGGTTTTTTAAAAAATAACCGGTTATAACGAGTACAAAAAAATAACTGGTTAACCAGAACAAGAAAACCAGTTTTTGGTTAAGACCAGGAGGTTTTTCCCATCCCTACTTCCAGGGTAATTTAATTTTGTGCTTTCTTTTGATTTACAAGAACTCTATGCTGCAACTTAATTCAAATAAAAATCAAGTAGTATTGCTTAAATTTCATAACATTATTCTTAGTATCTTTTTCATGTTTTATATTCTCTTGCAAATCAATGTGTAGTACAATTTCTTTAACAGTATGCTTTCTGATTCACAAGTCAACAGCCCCAGGTAATTTTGTATTAGAGTATTTACATGGTATTTAAAAAAATTGTAATTTTTTAACAATTTTATTTAAAATCATACATTGATTTATTTTTTTTTTCACGAGATACTGAAACCAATTCTTTTGAACGTGATCTGAAATTAAATTTATTTCAATTTGTCATATTTTTTATTTAAAAATCTGCTTATATAGAGATTGAATAAAATCTATTAAAAATATCTAGTTTTAAGAGTTTGAGAGTGGCTCAGTGTCCTGGAACAGGGCTTAATCCAGCCCTTCTTTTCACTGAAATAAACAGACTAAGTAACTTTAAAAATACTTTAGTCATAATACTAATCGATTTACAATAAAAGAGCTATAAGGTTACTCAAGAACTATATGCACATCTTAGGATTAAATGCCTACATTACATATATTTTCAATGATGGTGATACTCAAAAGAAAAAAATTCCATGTATAATTATTATATATTCAAACTTCAAAACATGTTCAAGCAATTTTGAACATTAATTTTATCCTCAAATACTGCTATATAAGTTAATCGATATGGCAGATATGTATAAACTTATTTTACACGAATATCACGTTAATTTGCTTGGGTTGTTTGTCATGAATGTAAACTTACCACGTTTCTTTATTGCTAAATTTTTTCAGTTCTGCTTTACCAAGATTTATACCCAAACAATCAACGACCTTTTTAGCCAATTCTGGATGAGAAGAGCCACAAAAAACTTTAATATTTGGCATAATGATACTTTACAAGTCAAGTAAATTCAGTTGTTTTAATTAGTTTTGTTAAAGATTTTTTTGCGATAACTTGTTGTATTCTGTTTTTATTCTCTTAAGTGATTAACCAGATTACAGATTTGAACAGACACTCCTAAAATACGCCGTGTTAAATTGCACCAATGTGTTTCTCAGTTAATTTACACGACGCGAAGAACAAAGTTTAAGCAAAAATAAACAAACACCGCTCCTTGTAGTTAAAATTACAGCTACAATTGTTCCAATCATGTGACCACAATTTAGTTCGGTCAACGTCGTTGTCGGATCAATCAAGCCGGAATAAATTATTTAAGATTTTTTGAATAACATATATATCTTTTACCAATATTTTAAAATATATTTTTTAAGTAACTGCTATTTTAATTAATGTATGAATTTCCTGTTTTGATTGCCTATAGCGTCTTTGGCTTCTATTTCCAGCGAAAAGTTCAAATCAGTTTGATCTCTTCTTCGCAAAACTCAAAATTCATTTAACGGGTCTATTCTCGTAGCCCGGTTGGGTGACGTCATTTTTTCCGCCCGTTAACGAGAAGTGCGATTCTCGTACCCGTTTTTCCAACCGGTTGGGATCTCGCACGATCGAAAAAAGGACTCCGATTTCTCGCCATCTCTATACCTGGCGTAAAAGCTATTCGCTAGCGAGAAGTGTTGTTTCGATATCAGAACTTATCAAATTTTCGTCAAAAATGGAGGCTGCTAAGACGTTAATTGTGTTTTCAAAGGATTTATCGGGATAAATGTAATCCATTTGACCAATCTGAAGAAGAATTTATCAATTACTTGAGATTTTTTTAAAAGTAGTTAAATCTTTTATCGAATTTAAATAATTTAATCTAATAATTTAATACGACAATCTAAAGTAATTAAATCTTTAAAAGTAGTTAAATCTTTTACTACTCCATCAAGATAGTCAATAATGATAGTTGATAATTAGCTAAGATCAATTACGTTTAAAGATTTAATTACTTAATATTTTCTTATTAAATTAAATTAGGGTAACATTTTCACATTTTTTTTTAACATTGAGTGTCGAATGACTTTCCTCATTCCGTATATATCATTACAATTTTTTTATTTGGGTTTTAATTCAAAGAAATTTGTCAAATATTTACATAGTAATTGCAAAATCTGACAATAAAAGAATTTTTCTTGTTCCTTGATAAAAATATAATTTTTTTAATGTTGTGAAAACTTGCTGAATTTAATAACTTTTTTCACGTTTTATTTTCTTATGTAATTGGAAAAATAAAAAAAAATGGTTTGTAATATTAATTTATAAGATTTATTCATGTTAAAACCATTGGCATGGAAAAAAGTTTATTACTTTTCCTCTCTCTAGAAAACTGGTAAAAATACATCAATATATTGAAAAAAAGACTGCAATTTATGTTCTATAAATGTATAATATTATTATAAATGTATATTTTGTACAAGATAAATGGTTTAACCCCCCCTTAACAATGGACTTATGAAAGCAAGAAAGATGCATTATAATGCATCTTATAATAGCAGAAGTTAAATCTTCTCACCTCTTACCCTTGGTGTCTTTTGAAAAGATGCGATCAACTTTCCCACTTAAAATTTGTGGATATTTTTCAAAATAATCCAACATAATTTCTAATTGGGAAGCAAATGTACGCTTCGCCATAGTTCCTTTGGCGATTCAAAACTCGAACTGAATCTGAAACCATAAACAAAAACATCGCATGACGATCGCTTGATTTGCTGCGCGCGCGGCAGAAATACGTCACCTCCTAGCGTAAAGCGAGATATTCGAAACGACCGAGGTACGAGAATCAGACCCCTTCTTTCGGTCGAGAAAAAGCCATTAACATCCCGCGGTCGAAAGGCGAAACGCTCCCAACCCAACCGGGGTACGAGAATAGACCCGTTAAACGCTTTTACAAAGTTCGAAATGTTTCATGCTTGTATGTAAAGTTGGAATTTTGTGATCGATTTTTCACTCACTTCTTAATACACTAGAGTTCGGGAAATTTTGTATATTTATTGGGTCTTGATGGCAATGCAATATTTTATTAATTTTAGAGCTCTCAATTATCAATTAAAAAAAAAAAAAATTCGCAAAATTACGTTTGCACTCGGTAGGTTTCAGTGGCGCCATCTGTAGTATTTTTTGAGAACTAAAAGACTTTACACAGTAATTCAAATGTTTCAATAAAAGCAAAAATAAGTGTATCCTATCATAGATCTTTTTAAAGAAATTATTGCTGGAATTAGTTGAAGAAAATGGATTTAAGTTCGAAATATTTTTTGTAAGGTCAGAATTTTTTGATCGATTTTTCAGTCACTTCTAAATGCGCTAGATTTCTGAAATTTTGTATATTCATTTTGGTTGGGTCTTGATGACATTTCAATATTTCAGTAATTTTAGAGCTCTTTTCAATAAAATAATCGTTGGAATTAGTTCATGAAAATTTGATTCTAAAATCCCAAAATATTTATGATGCTGAATAATGACATAAATTAAAGACTAAAAACTAGAAAATAATAAATATAAAAGAACTTAAAAAACGCTTTTACCAAAGCATTAAAAAAAGAAAAATAATAATTTGTTCTCAAAACTCTGGAGACCAGAACAAAAATCGTAAAAGCGTGAGATGCTGGTTTTATATCTTTCCCCTACTGTTTTCAGCGCCTCACACTTTTACGATTTTTGTTCTGGCCTCCAGAGTTTTGAAATTTTTTTTCTCTCTTAATGCATTGGTAAAAGCGTTTTATTTTTAAAGTGTTTTTATATTTATTTTCTTCTCGTCCTGCTCGCCTGTTAGCTCTCTTATAAGATAAGTTCTAAAAAGTAAGAGCTGACTCTGATACAACACGCGAGAAATTTTTTAGAAAGAGTGAAAGACTAGATAATTCGGTGAAAGAGGCTCACATATTGGAATGGAAACTAATAAATGTGACCAGATAAAAAAAATTAGAAAAATGAGTTGATGTGCATTGGCATAGCGAAAGGGATGGTGCCAGTGGGGGTACCGGGGAAGCCATGGCCCCCTGTCGGGGATGCTGTGAACCCCTCCCGGCGGAGAAATTTTTGTATCCAACTAGTAGATAAATAAAGATCTGGCGAAAAATTGAGACCAATTTCATTACACTCCTCCCCATCTTACAGCAAGTCGTGGCTCCCCTGTTGGGAGACACTAGCGCCACTCCTTCATAGCGACCGGGGGCAAGGAGGTATAGGGATGTATAATCCACGATTTTTTGAGTAACAAATATTTTTGCTATTGCTATTTTTAAATATCTATTCCAAATAACTGTTATTTCAATCACACTTTTAATTTTCAAAAAGTCTCATTAAGTATAAGTAAAGCGCTCTAAAAAATTTAAAAAAAAAATTGGGTTTTTTAAATATACTTTGTATTAAGTTTTACTGCTTAGTTCTTTATACTGTCAACAGATGGCGCCAGCAAAAATTCTTTTGGGTGTTTGTAGAAGGAGATGTCGAAACGTGAGTTCACGGGTCACAATCAATAGTAATCAGTCATATAAGTCATCCTTCGACGCCACAGTCGCAGTAAGGAAGCTTTTACCGCAATTACTCTTTTTTTCGAAGAATTACAGCGATTCTGTCAATCAAAGAGAAAAACGAATACTTGCTCCTTTCAGTTCCCGACGAAGCTTCGAATTACAAAACAGCCGTTATCATTCGAGAACGCATATCACAACAAGAGGGGTGATTCACAGAAAGACTTCTTAAACCGCGATGGGGGGAACGTGCGAAATGTGATATAATACGAGACGAGGTGGTGTAGGGTGATCTGCCTGGTGAAGCGTGACTTGCGTATCTCGAAGGTCACGGATGAAGACTCTGCTTCCACCTGAGAGGTGTGATGATGCCCCCCGTGTGGGAAATGTAGTTCATAATATGTGAGATATTTAGAGTAGCTTTTGTTGGCGGCATCTGTTGACAGTGTATAGAACTAAAACCTTGCAAAATTATATTAAATAGATATGAAATTAAAATAAAAAATACTTTGCGTACATTTTATACAAATGACTGAATCACACCTTTCTGACAGTAGAGATGACGAATATTTGATGAAATGTTATTTATTACACAATATCAAAAATTCACAAATACCAGTGATGAATACTACTGTTAAAAACATGTGATTCAATCACTGGTAAATAAATGTGCATGAAGTGTTTCAGGATTTTTTTAAATTCATTCCTTTTTAATATACTTTTCCTATTTTTTTAGTTTTTAGTTCTATCTTCTGTCAACAGATGGCGTCATGGAAGCTCATTTTGGTCCTTAGAAAGAAGATCGTTCTTTTTGGGGTCCCGTTCCCACGCAGCCATCGTACGGTTCCCCCTATCGCTGTTTCATTGGTATTTCCTGTGACGCTGTGAGTCAACATTCTTGTTGTGATATGCGTTTTCGAATGATTACAGTTCTTATCGATTACACCTCTTGTAAAACGATAGAAAGTCTCAATAATCGTTCGAAACAAATATTCACAGGGAAGCTTAATTAACTGCGATCGGAACGGAAAATGGTCGGATTCGTGATTCACTGCAAAGGGGATTCTGAATAGTGAACTGTGTTGATATTGCTTTCCGCGCTTGATGGGAATATTTGTGGTTTACTTAATTGATCAGATTTTTTAAAGTAGTTTCTGCTACAGCAGAGCGTATTAAGCTTGCTGGGGGCCCCAAGCGCATTATTCATTGGGGCCCTTCAGAAAGCAAACACATATGTACATTTACATTTCCTTTTGCCAGTCATTAGGCTTTAAAATAGTATTCTTTTGAGTACTTTTAATGATGATAACTACGTTTTTATTGACAATATTTGCATTTTATAATTGCTACCTTATGTAATTTTATAACCAGTATATTTAGTCTATGAATTACAACTTAATTAATCATAATTAAGATGTTTTGAATTGGCATAAATAAGCCAAAATTTAATTATTATCGAAATAAATTCAGAATCCATTGAATAAAAGAAAATGCAAATAACTTTTTCTTAGTAAAATTGCTTTCTGTATTACTTCTGAACACATCGCTATTATTTTCTAATAATATTAGTTAAGCTAGAAGCTCTAAAAAGACTTAAGTTCATGCTAAATACTGAAGTACTATAAAGTGGGAATGCAAAAATATTTGATATTTAATATTAAATATTCATATCAACATATAATCTATGTTTCTTTTCATTGAAGAACCAGTCAACCTCTTGAAGATCCATGTTGTTATAAATCGCTTTGTTTCAACATTTTATAATTTTTAAAAATTTCTCGAGGCACGAATTCTTGTAAGAAAGAAAAATGCCCCAAACTGTTTTTCCTCAACGTACCTTTAAACTGATGATTAATACCAAATCGGACTCATTTTGAGACTTTTTCAGATTATTTTACTATGCAACAAAGGACTAGATATCTTTTTTTAATAATCCACGATAAGTTAAAAATGCCTTTCCCATACAATAAGATTATCACCAAACTTAAAATGTCTCGGAGAAAAATTTGAATAGCATTTGAATTTGATTTTAATAAAAACGCGCGAATTATGAAATACAAGCACATAAATTCAACGATAATATAATTTTAATTTTTGTGCATTCATTAAAACATCGACATGATGCTTTAATAATTGATAAGAATTAAAATTATATAGTAATTCTAAACAGTAAATTATTTTTTAAGTGTTTGAAATGCTGCGTGTTTGATGAATATCTTGTAAAGCGACAAAGTTTAAATTTATACAAAATTCATAAACATTGCCTCGAAAGAAGACGACTGTGACTATTTATAAACTATTATTTAGGATTTATAAGGGACTATTATTTAGTTCAAATGTTATTTAGTTCTTCATGTTTCACATATAGAGGCGTCATAATATTTAATAAACTATAGCAGAAGCTCAAGGAATTGAACTTTACAATATTTTTTTACGTTTTTCAAGACATATAATTAACATTCTTTATGTTAGTTAAAAATGAAAACAAGGGATTGAGAAATACAGAAATTCAATTAAAACGCATATTTTTTTAAGATAATAAATATTTCAAAATATATTGAAATCAAAATGCAGTCAGATTTAAATAGATCTTTGATTTCTTGTTATTTTTACTTGAAAACTGTGTTGGATATTAAATGGGGCATGCTTTTATAGCAATGCTCCAGATGTGCTGTTATAACAAAAATTACATTTCTTGTACGCCATATCCTATTTTTATTGAATTAAATAAATGAAAATCAAATGGTAGTCACAATCTTTGCAAATATAACAAATAAGAATACGAACACTGACTTCCGCATTTACTCATCTTGTTGAATATGAATTTAAGAAAACAATTTTTTTAACATTTCAAACACATCGTTTTCAAATTAAACGAAAAGATCTGCGTTCTATTTAATAGAGCTATAAATGTAGCAACAAACTCCAGTACCTAAAAATATTTGAATACACGATTTTGCCTCCTGTTTAGAGCTCAGTGAGTACATAAAATTGGAACGCTGTTCGATAAAATGCTTACTTAGATTATTCAAAATTGAAACGATATCGTAAATAAAATTTACATTATTGATTATAAAAACTTTTCGTGATGAGCCAGTTCGTTAGACAGAGTTTGGTCCAAAGACTGAGAATTGTTTTCAAACAACTATGTGAAGCCTATCAGAAATTTTTTTCTCCTCTGAGAGAGACCCAAAATTTAACGATGCTTATTTCTTCTCCGTAATGGGGTTCGAGCCTCCCACAGCTTTGAATTGCGTCGCACCTCTAATAGCAAAAAACTTTTCCTCAGTAATACAAACCAGAATCATTAAGAAATTTCATCCTTT